>WBMY01018738.1:216186-360991 GCA_013397315.1 Donacobius atricapilla
GCCGGGGCAGCCCGGGGGCTCGCAGGGAGGCTGCAGGGGGCGGAGGCCGTGGAAGGGGCGGCCCCGTGGCTCGGCACGGACCGGAGAGCGCGGCAGCGGCCCCGGGGGAGCGGGGCTGCTCAGCGCTACCCCCGCTCCTGGCCGGCAGGACACACCTGCGGCCAAGGGGCCGCTCTCGGGTGGGGTCTGCAAAAACGGGAATGAACCACTGGACCAGAGAAAGGCTGAGGTGGGAAGGGGTCCCTGGGCCATCAGGCAGGGCCACTAGAGCTGCCCTGGCTGGGGCCATACGGCTTTAATTACCTCCAAGGATGGAGACTCACAGCCTCCCTGGGAAACCTCACTCGTCAATGCTCACTCACCCTCACAGTGGAAAAAGTGTTCTTGTGCCCATTGCTTCTGTCAGTGGCCCAGCATCTCTTGAGGAACTCGCCCTGCAAGCCACAGGCAAATCCTTCATCCCTCCACTTTAAGCCAAACTGTATTTCTCTAAAGCACAGCCTCCTCTTTAGCAAACACGATTGTACCTTTTCTGAATTCGCTCCTTAGAGGTTTTGCTTATAGCTACAACACATAACTTTGGGGGTTTATTCAGTCTTACTTCCATATCTTCCTCAACACTACTTAATCTTACCTTTTTTTTTCCTTTATCCAGTATGTTACATTAATCGAGTGTATAGCAGTTGGCAACCTTCCCCCTAAAAGGCTAAGAAAGTAAGGCACTGGACATGGTTCAAAAGAGGTGCTAGCTACTGTAGCAATCTTTTGCAGCATCAGTAACTTATTTCACTATAGTTCATGACATTCCAAAAGTGCTATCAAAAGCTTGTACATGGCTGTTTTTTTCCTTACCGGCCCTTTAAACTGTAATGATAGTAAGTGCAGGGCATGGGGTGCATACAGTTTTCTTTCAAATAAAAAAAAAGAATTCTCTCAAAATAATGGTAAATAATGTTTGATCTAACAAACCTTGCAGGCAGAATGATGGTTTGAAGTGAACTGAAACTCTTCATGAAGTAAGTGTGTAGTGAAATACACTTCACACCCCTTGTGTATATTTCCTTGAGCTGATGATTGGAAAGGATAATAAAAACACATTAAAAGCAGCCAACACTATCACTGACATACTTTGCTGAGGAGTGAAAGCTAGTCTGAACTTTAGCATTCAGGGATGGAACCATCATCATTCAATCTACAGCAAAGCAGTGTCTTTTTACAGCTATTTTTACAACTTGCACAACAACTTTATTTCTAGATAACTATAATAAAGCACATTTCATGTAACATAATGAGAACTTATTTTAGAGGAACATAAATCCTTTATTTCCTCGTTACTGGCCATAAAAGATGCCCAGGGCAGCTTCTCTAGGCTCTGACATCTTTTAGATGTCTCATTCAGGTCACGCTCCAAAATGTGTATTTAGTTGCTCATCATGTTTCTCTGACCACATGACCAAGTTTCTCACCTCCCAACATATCTGTGATGTCTTACAGATTAACAGGAAGGTGAGCTGCCAAGACAAACAGACACCTTTCTTGTATGCCACAGGCAGGCCCACAGGCACTCCATGATGGCAGAATCCTGCTGAGGTCTGTGGGGGACCCCAAGCCAGCCTGCAGTACTTCTTCCCCTAAAACCACCCTTAGCCTTACATCCCATGAAAGTATATTCAAGTGGTAGAGTGAGCTTTCCCTGTTTACACTTTACTCTAAAAAGACGTTACTAACATACTATAAAGCAAACTCTAAAATAAAGTGTAATGGTAGTAATAATAAAAAAATGTCTAATATACAAAATCACATAATTGGCAAACCTCAATAAAATGCGTTGAACTAATTGCTGAAGAAATTTTTAAAAGACTTGGTGACTATAGAAATTTTTATCCATAAACACAAAAGCAAACAAAGTAACTTCCTTCAACATTTTTATGAGTGTAAGATATGGGAGAAAATTGTTATGTAAATAACAATTCATGACTGCTTTTGAGGAGTTGGATAATAAAAATCAGTTAATATTCATCACATTTCAGATGAACTACTGGTTACTTTCACAAAGCCAGCTGAATAAAACTGAAAAGACAGAGAATGCAGAGAACGGCAAAACAACAGTTGGGTGACTTGGAGATATTTACAAAAATATAGATAAACTCTAGAATACATATTCAAAAAAGAGCAACTGATTTGGAACATCTGTTTCATCTACTTTCACTCACATTTAGAAATATTCTTGTGTGAGTACTCCCCTTAGAATTGTGTCTTGTAGGAGAAATAATAATACCTGCTTAGAAGCCAGGAGGCTTTAAAGCAGTCTACACTTGTTTTCCTTCCCAAACAAGAGAATGAGCCCATCCACCACCTCCCCCTAAGCTCTACCTCAGCAGAAAGTGTAAATCTCCCTGTGACAGAGGGCTCTGACGGCACACTGGACCAAACAAGAACTAACGGGGCACTTCATTGGTGACATGCAGCCTCAGTGGGAATTTGGCTGCACCCACAGGTGTGGCTGTCCCGCAGTGCCAGAGCCCCAGCATCTCTCAGCCCCTCAGCAGGGAATCAGACCTGGCAGCCGCAGCCATTAAAATAAATTGATGTTTTTGCTAATATTGCATAGTATATAAAAAACCTGTGACTGTCATTGATAAAATCAGCCTATACCAAGAAAAGCACTTTAAAACCTCAACAAGCAGTTACAAAATATCCCAAGAAGATATTAGGATATTAGGCACCTATGGAAAAAATCGGTGACAAAACAGATCACCTGGATCACCATCCCATCCAAGCTTCCTCAATATGCTCCTGTCCTAATTTTCTTTCTGTAAGACAAATGTTTAAATGGAAGAATGAAAAGAGACACAAAGAACTGAGGTGAGAAATCCATAAATTCTCATGGTATTTGGAGAGGCTGTCCTCAGTTTCTAATGATTTGAGTTATACAAATAATCTAGTTGACGGCAATCTAGACACATCCTGGACTGCAGAAAACAAGTTTATTACCCTGACATTGACAACATCCCCCAGTTGTTTTGCTGATTATTTAAATTTTAACTGATACTCATTGATTTGTGTCATCAGGTAGAAGTGAATAAAATTCCTGTTAAAGGAACAGCATTCAAATTCCCATCTCAATGCTAAAATATTAAGACAAAGCAAGAGACTCCCAGGTATACTATTTCTTTAGCATTTTCATGGTTTGCTGAAAGAAACTATGTTGTAGGAATCCAGGTCAAACAGAACAAGGTCAAACATCTTCTATAAATGTATGTACTGTCCTAAGGAAATTCTATTTGTAGGGTTGGATTTATTATAAAATATTTTGGTGGCTCATCCGAAGAACTGTGAAAGCAATTGCTTACTAGTTGTGTTCCCTGAAAATTACTAAAAGACGAATTTGTGGCACTGGATATTCGGTGTCAACCTACTCTAAATACAGACAGCCAATAATAGGATACTGAATTTAATAAATGTATCTTTCTTTTTTATAGACATGTATCCCCCATGTTTTTCCATGTTTCTGCTGTAACTGGGTGTATTTCAGGAAGCTTGCTTCAAGTAAACAAAAATTATTAGACTTAAAATGGGGATGCTTCAGAAAAATAATGATTTGATGATTCCTTCATGAAACCATAACTTTTTTCAAGGAAAGAAGAAAAAAGAAAAGGAAAAATGAAATTTCTTCACTTCCTATTTCTACTTCTATGTCCTGAACCCAGAGGTCATAATTCCCTAGAATGAAGAATGCAATAATTTTTATGGCAATTATTTCTTTATTATTGCCTATATTGTGGATTATTTCTTAAAGCCTGCTTCAGCTTCTGAACACAAGATAAAAGCACACATTGCCATAAAAGAGTTCTTGAGCCATTGTGCACATTTTAGAGAGGATTCTCCAGGGCAGTCACTATGGAAGGGTGATCTAAAGTTTCTGAACACACGTCCTTAACCTGCAGTTAAGGAAGGTATTCTGGGAATGGGACTAGAAAGGAGTTATTGCCCTTTTCTTTGTCACCTCTTCTGTCAAGCATTGCCCACAGACTTCTTTTGTTGGCTACAGAAGGGATTTATTTTTTTTGTGATTGTCTTAAGCAAAAACAATTCAGCTGCTGAGCTTTCTATACTGGTTAATTATCTTTAACTTGCACCACACCTATCTATTAGGCATATCATATTAAAATTGTAATTCAAACTATTAATGACTTCCCGCTTATAAGAAATCTTTGTGCAGTGTGTCACTAGAAGAAGGGCAAATTGCTTCCTCTTACAACAGGAGGGACAGTCCCCCCACCTCCCACACTGTGTTTTACTGCACTGAGCTTTTGCCTCCTCTCATGCCCTCAGTCTTCACTAATCAGAGACAGCCAACATGTCAACAGAGAAGAAATACTTGACAAGAGTCTCAAAAATAGTTAACTGAATTGTCTCCCACTCCAAAAAATAACCCAGTTTGAAAACCCAGCATTTATCTAATTCTAGGAAGACACAAAAGGAAAAAATAAATATCAGCATTGATTGTAGGAAATGTTATTCTCCAACTGAGTTATTATTCAAGCAATTTCCAGTAGTTTGTCCAGATTAAGTATTATTGGAATATACAACTGCTATTTTTACTGAATTAAACCTTTTGTGTGTGTGTGTGTGTGTGTGTGTGTGTAAAGCTAAAACAATGCATTGAAATGTTCATTAAAAACATGGCACAGTTAGTGTAAAACAGGGTTTATGTATGAAAACCTGTGACACATAATAACAAGCTGCTATTGCCTCTAATTTGCTAAGTGTTAGGGCTGTGCTGGTTGTCATCATTCCCTACAGAGACACCCATGTGCCAACTCCAGCCCAGGACTTTGAAAGGGCAGATGCTAGAATTCTACTAGGTCCTTCACAAAGTAATGGCTGCTTTTACTAATTCATCTTATAAAAATTCACTGTTCTTGGCTTAGTATTTTTTTGATTATGATCAAAGAATCATAGAATGGTTTAGGTTGAAAGGGACAGTTAAAAGTCATCTAGTCCAATGCTCTTGTGACGAGCAGGGACCCCTTCCACTACACCAGGTTGCTCAGAGCCCCATCCAACCTAACCTTGAATGTTTCCAGGGTTGAGACATCTACCTGTTCCAGAGTTTTGGAGCCTTGCTATAAAGAAGCTTTTTTTTAATATCTTATCTAAACCTACCCTCTTTTGGTTTAAAACCATTACCCCTTGTCCTATCACAACAGACTGTGCTAAAGTCAGTTGGTCCCTGACTTGTCATGACCTCTGTCATGAACTCCATTCCAGGGCAATAGCTCCCATGCAGAATTGACCTTCAGTGGTCTCCTAGTCTTCTTAAAGTTTCATGATATAACAATAATTCCTACATTATTTCAATGTCTAGCAGTTAGATATAAGTTTTCTGAATTCTACTTTATTTAAATCATACATTTTGGATTCTCTGAGCATCCCCTACTAAGTAGTCACAGAGAATGCAGGTACATTTTTCTGACTGCTTACATGGTAACAGTAAATTTTTCCACTCTCCCACTTCTTTTGGCATTTTCTATTCTAAGGTCAACTCCATTCCAAATATCAAGCTAGGTACACAGTACAGATTTATACCAAAATAGCTTTGCTGACTGACACAGCTGTTCTGGGAGAATTCCCTAGTTGTTAGTGCAAGTGCAGTTAGATCAGCAAAACAGGATTCTCCTAGAACTGCTTGTTTTGCATGCCCACCTTAGGACTCATCTACTGGTACACAATTCCAGCATTCCTATATGGGAATGGTGGTTCCACTGTTTCCATTGTCTTAACAGTCTCTGCCAATGGGACTCTACCTTTACATAATTCAGCCATTGGGGAAATAATTTCAAAGTCTTGAACATTTTCAAAGGATACAGATTTGAAGAGCTGAAAGAAATTACTTTCACTATATCTCTTTCAAAAAGCCAACAAATTCCAATTTCTAAAAATTAAATCAGGAAATTTTAACATTAAAATTGTTTTAAAAGGTAGAAATGGAAAAGCCTTTTTTTTTTCTTGAAGACATAGGCTGCTTTCAGAGGTATAGAGATACTAATTTTAGTTTCTTAAACAATAGAGTTGGATTGCTTGTCCTGCAGCAGGCATTCTCTTTTGTATTAAGCTTTCATTAATGAACATAAAGGAAATCTATAAAAGTAACTCTCTTGCTTTAATGCTAATATTAATCACATGTCAAAGCTGTCTGTTCTTATTTAAACAAAATGTATTTACTTTCCCCTCCAATGTTTTTGAGAAAACCACAAAGCCAAAATAAAATCATAATTTTTCTGAATAACAAAAGGAATTTTTAATAGGCTAGCATGAAGCAACATAATGTAGATAGCTCACAAGTAGCTAAGAGGTTGGAGAGATAACCTCTGCAGTGCTGAATATTTCTGTTTTGATTAAAATAATTTCACATCTTTATGACCACAAGGCGATCTGCAAATCACAAGGTGTCTTAGAGCTTGGCAAAAAGTATTATTTCATAATGCTCCATCAGGGAGAGAAACCAAGAGCACAGAAATAAAAAGCTACATGGTTTTTTGAGGAAAGAAGTGTTGAGAAAGAAAGCTGTAGGAAAAAATATCAAGCAGTTTTAAAAACTAAAGGGAAGTGGTGGGGTTCTGTTTGATTTGGTTTGGGTTATTTTGCTTTAAATGCATACATTCTATCTGCTTCCTCTGTTTTGATCCCAATCCACCTTTTTTTTCTATGAGAGTGACCTTTATAATTCATCAGACCCATCAACTTAGAAACAAGCCATAGTTATTCATTTATATGCTCAAATCATATTATTGCAGCTGCCTGTGTACTCCAGTGAAAGTTTTCAGAATGTCTTAGAGAAGGACAGTGTAATTAGTTTCAGACACTTTAATTTCATGAAACATGATTTTTTTTCTTTATATTTCCATCTTGTAAAGATGTGAGAAAAGCAGAACAGAACTATTGGCACTTGAGTGGCCTGCAGAGCACGTTGTCCTGAACCTCTGTTGGTGCTGCAATTTGCTGATGTTACCTAAGAGGATATCCCACAGAAAAGCACTCTATGTATGATATTTATGTTTGTACTCTGCCAGAAAAAAATGCAAAGACTCCTGCTGAGATGAAATGTGTTTTGCAAACAACATGTAAAATGGTGAACATGTAAACAACAGGGTGGAAAGCAAGTTGTGTACCTGTCGCACATTGTTCTCTGCAGTCAAGAACTGTAGTGTCTAGAGAGAACATAGTTTGCCAAGGACAGTGCAGGTCTGGTTCCATATGTTTGCCTTTTAAGAGTAATATGTTATCATCAAGTGTCAAAAGACTTGGGGAGTCCAAATGTCAGCGTTGATGACACATTTGTCTTGCAAGTCAGTCAGGTAATTTTGAAACATCCTGTAGAAGGTTAATATGTATTAAGTTGGTGTGATTTTGCAAAGTTGTGTGCCTATTAGGTTATCTGTTTCCTTAAGACCACAGATTACATTCATTGAAAATACTGTGTGCCAGAGTCCTGTGCATTATTTCTGTGCAGAACAAAACATGGTTTTCCAAGACTTCTTATGCTCTGCAAACCACTGCAGAGACTTGCCACATCTATTTTGTAAATCATGCTCTTTCAAACTCTCTGTGTAGTCCACAGGCAACCAGCTCCATCCATTGGCCAGCCTGGCTTCCAGGGTGGCTGTAACCATCATATGGTTGTATCCATAACCTTATGGTTGCTATCCATATGGTTACTGCTAGCTGGTAGAGTGGAATCTCTGAACACCTAGTTCCAGAATGTCAGCGGAACCTATGCCATTTTAATGAGGTCATAAATTTCCCTTCTTATGGGTGCAAATGTATAAATTTAAATCTTAATGAGGATTTTAGAAAGGGACCATATTCATTAAGGAAATACCTTAATTTTAATGGTCAGCCCTAAACTCACTGACTGGAATCTGAGTTACTTGGTGGGCACCAGAATCTATCCAGAAATAACAATAAAAATATTTTCCAAGCAAAGTTTAAATATATTTTTATCTGCTGATGTCACGATTATCTGAAAAAAATCACAGATTTCAATTTTATTTTTTAAGTTTTCTCATTGTAATTCTGGCAGAGGAATGTGTGCTGTTGTCACTAAACGTCTCTCATTTCCATGGTGTTTTAGTCATAGCAGTGTCTCTTCAGACATGCTCACACAATCTATGAATCCCAAAATGCCACTGCTAATGAAAAACAATTTTATTTTCTCTTTCATTTGTTTATATTTGGTAATCCACAGCAATGTCTACATGAGCAAATAGAATATCAAGACACATTCTGATGCATAGAATGTGTTGAGTTGGAAGGGACCTTAAAAATGATCTAGTTCCAACCCTCATGCCATGGGCAAGGACACCTTTCACTAGACCATATTGCTCCAAGCCCCATCCAGCCTCGCCTTGAACACTTCCAGACGTGGGGCATCCACTCAGCTGGGCAGCCTGTTCCAGTGCCTCACCACACTCTGAGTAAAGGATTTTTTCCTAATATCAAATCTAAACCTTCCCTCTTTCAATTTGTACCCGTTACCTCTTGTCCTATCACTACATGCTCTCGTGAAAAGTCGTTCTCCAGCCTTTTTTGTCGGGTCCCTTTTGGGTACTGGAAGGGTTCTATTAGGAACTAGATCATTTTATTGCTACATTTTCAAAAGAGTCTCTAGCACAGTATCAGCTAAAAGTTACAGAGCACCTCCAAAGATGTTCTGATTCAGGAGTTTAAATGGGCCAGAAAACACATCCAAAGTCTGTTTTGGTGTATCACAATATGGATTTGCATGGACCAACTGGACTCAGTGCCAGGGGACCACCCTGTGCAATTTAACACTGTAATACAGTAGAACCTGCCCAGGAGTGGCACTACTACAGATTTAAAACTGCCAGGCAGGATTTGAATTGCAGATGTAAAATATGAAGTTACCTTGCAAAGAACTTATTTGGCCTCAGAGTCACTGTGCTGTAAATAACATTTCCTCAGTTAGCTGTTTGAAAGCCAGATAGCCATACTATCACCATATTAATGAGTTCAAATGGGATTTGAAACACCATATACCACTTAATGTGTGTGCATAACCTGGAACTCTTAGAAACCTTTCATTCACATCATTCACATAGGATTACATGTGAGGCCACACTGGACACCATTTCACAATCTAGCATTTCAGGACTGTGAGTTACAGATAGAAAGCAGTAAAATGCCATTGACTAAGATTCTACTACTACTGTTACTATTGTTACTAGTGCACTAGCTAATATTGATTACAGACCAGATATGCTGATATGAATTTGGCCTAATACATCTACTATATCCTACAAAATACTGAATAACTTAAGCTTTTTTACTTATGCTGACCTTTAAGAAATAAATTTTACTTCTCCAGCTAGTAAGGTGTCCCATCCAAGATGATTTAAATATATCATACTTTCCAAAGAACCCTCAGAGATGAGGTTCATTTTTTTCCATGTATAATTTAGGCTGTCACCTAAAGAGTAAATAACTGAAAATAAAAAGGTGAGAGGTATATAACTGATGTCAACCTCAAGATAATTCTGTTCATCTGAAAAAACATTTATGAACATAGATCTTAGAATAATATTCACAATTTTGATCAGTTTTGCCAGGATTATACAATACTTGCTATTTGTATTTCAGAATCTGGCTACTTTTTCCTGCATATTTGGTTAATGATAATGCTAGAAGAGCAAGAAAGCTTGGACCTGAATATAGAAAATGTATGAACTCATAATTTGAGGTTTTTTTATAAGAGTTTGCAATCTTAATGGTATAGCAGATAAAAACCTCAGGCTGCAGCATAGAAAGAAATGGTACCAAATTTACACTACCCCCAGTAAATCAGCAGCAAAAACTTCCTGCCATCTGTATAATCTCCATCAGCATAGAATATTTCAAACGTACTAGCAAATAACATCCTTTTCATATGTTTCTATATTAAGAGAGAATTTGTATCAACTTCCTTTTTACTAGTGTTATTTCAGACTGGCATATTGAAGTGAGGATTATGATTTCCTCAGTGGAAGGGACACTGAAATGTGTGCCTCTTTCTTTATCTCCTTGTATTAGCTTTTTTAAAATAAAAAGCAACACTAGTATAATTCAAAGAATTCTACTTTTTTTCAAGGGTCATAGCAGTCTCCATTGCTGGTGGTAAGTGACTCATCTGAGGACAGAGGTGTTGGTTGGTTTAGAGAAGAGCCTCTTAACTAAAGAGAAAGAAAAAAAACACCAACCCCCAATGGTTCATGCTGAGTAACATAATATGTTTACTTACACAGCACAATGGACCCAGTACTTCAGCCCCAACTCAGGTACTGGAAATCACATCAGTGCTGAGTCTGGCCAGGCTAAATAGTTTTGCAGAATATGTCACTTGTTTGCCTGCAGTTAGCCCAGGTATTTGCAACCCTGCTGTGCTCTGTGGCCATGATATTGCACCAAGAGTCATCTCCTTTCACTTCTGCATACCAAAACTAGGAGCCTAGTTTAAACCAGCTGCCTAGGCTGCCTCTGTCCTCAATGGAGAAAAATTTGAAACAATGTGATTGCAATACCAATTATAGCAAATGAATGAATTTTCAGTCCCAGAGGAGTTAACAGGCAATGCTAACTGAAAATAGAAAGCCTATGGACTCCATTAGGAACTACACACAGCCACCAAAATATCAGAACCAAACAACTGACTCGGCTGGTGACTGTCAGCTACGTAAAAGGGCTTCTCAAACCTCTTTGGACTAGTAAAGGCACAACAAGATTTGAACTCAAGAGTGCACAGTGGAACAAAACACAGCTTCTGCTGAATCACCTACCCAGAAGCCCAGGGGCCAATTTACAGGCCGATGAAATAGGCAGGACACCTGCAGCCTCAGTCCAGACTGCGGCTGCTCCTTTGCAGTACACACTTGTGTGTCTGTCTATATGCACATGCATATTTATATTCATACAGAAAGAAATGCTATATTGTGTTTATTCCCACCCACTTGTGTCTGTATCATATTTTGTTGAGGAAAAATTGTAGGAGTTAATGCTGGACTGATAACAGGAAGCAGGGCAACAGCCCAGCTGTTTGGCCTTTCTCATAAAAAATGTATATTTAATTTGAAATATTCTTATAGGTAAATGATATGCTAAAATTAACACCTGAATAACCAACATAACTAAGCTTTTATTGTAAAAAATGTATGTTTGTTACATCTTCCTCCATAAATTTCATCTAGATCGGAGATGAGAAATTTTCCTCCCACTTCTTTTGGAGTGATCTTTCAGGAACTCTGGTTCTCAGAATGCTAAAAATCAAGCCAATAATTCTTTGCTTGTTTCTTCCCTTCTACCCTGCTTCTTTTGTTTCAGAAACAAAACAAAAAAAATACACATTTTGTTAATTAAAATTCCTTTCTGTTTTTTTTCTGAATGAATACTGGCTATTGTTACTTTCTAAAATAATCCTTTGTGGATTTAACAAATGTCAGGATTCTACACAAGCATTCATGTTTAGAGAGCTCTTCAAAATTCAGTTAGAATAGAAGCAACCCATGAAGTTGAGCAAATTAGTTATTTGAATACATTTTTACATGTCTATTTTGTAGTGCATCAGAAATACTGACTCTTTTAAAAATTTTATAATGCAAGTCTTTAGTTAATGTTTTAATAAAGTTAGGTTAATAAACTTTAAAATTTCTCTATAGCTACCCTTATTCAGTCTCTCAATGTTTAATAATCTCAATATCTTTGTGTTTAGATTGGGGAATATCTTGAGATTCAGGGTCATTTAATACACAGATGAGTTCAGTTCTGTATGCATGAAAAGAGAGAAAGAATGTTCTCCAAGAACGAATGTGACAAATGAGCATATGAGAACATTTTTTTCCCCTGTAAATATTTAGAGAATGCTTTAAATTTTAATTTAAACCTTATTTTATTCTATGAAATGTCATATATAGCAGAAAGGTACAGACCGCACAGTTAAATTATTGGTGCCAATATCTACTAAAGACACCTCTTGTCTTTGCTTATACCCATGAAAATATGCAGCTACTCCATGAACCTGTCTAGATTATCATTAAATTTGCGGTTTCATAAAAGTGTGTCAGGTAAACACATCAGTCAGTGGAGTTATGCACCTATTTGATTTAAAACAATTTATAATTAAGCTAAGATCACAGTTAGAATATTGTCTGTAGGAGAAATATATTATTGAACAGTAGTAAAGATAAAAAAGTTTAATGAAATGTTAAGCTCTTTTACTGGGGTGATGAAAACCAGCTTTGATATGAGCTACTTAGACTTTAACCAAAAGCCAACCAAAATTTACAGTAGATTATGATTTCAGAGTGAGGAAAGAGATGGTACTTTAAAGACCTGAATCTACCATGCTGGGTAAGTCATACAAACTTCTGGTTTCCAACATCCACACAGTCTAGCAATCAGACTGCTTTTTTCAAGTCCCAGACTAGAGGCAAATATGAACAAAACAGAAGAAACTAAATGGCCCTATCAGGAAAAAAACAAAGATCCAATTATTTAGTATTCTCTGTAAGCATGGCTAATACCAACGCCTAAGAAACATATGTAAGAAAGGAAAAGGATAGGAAGGATCCCCTTTGTTTTGCTGACTTCTGGTTTAGAGGCTGAGTTATACCTTTTAGTGTTTAATTGCCATTGCTAGATCAAACCCAATTCATTTTGTCTAATCACTTTTTGAGCCAGAATATATATCAGGTCCATGCAGTATCCTATAGAATGGGTCCCATAGTCTAAATTTTTAGAGTGAAGTACTTCCTCTTGCTTGTTTGCCTGGTGATTGTCTGCAATGCTCTAGTTCTTGCATTGTGGGAAAAATGAAAAAATCATTCTGTAGTCACCTTTTTCACAGTATCCCTGACTTTACAGGCCTCAAACATCTCCTTCAGTCTTTTTTTTTATTGGACTGAAAATTCCTGTTCCATATTCTTCATCATTCCTGCTGCAATGTCTTCCTACTGGCTTTAGCTCTGCGTCCTTTCTGAGGCTGTGGGGCCATTCGAGGTGCATACATCAGAAAAATGATGTTTTCTGTGCTACTTTGTTATATTATTTTCCTAACAATTGTAGCTTCATATTTTGGGAGAAAGAAAGCCCATAGGAATTTGAGTGTGGAGACAAAACAGAGGAGAAAAAACATTAAACCACATATTCAATTTGAGATGACTAAATAAAAAGTGAACTCTTTTATTTTTTTAACAACTTCTAAGCTGTAAAGAATGATCAAAATATTTCTTTTGTATTTTGGAAAGCCTTGACACAAAAATCTGTGTTCAGACAATGAGCAACTCTAAGTGCTTGAACTCAGCGATCTGTGCCTCTTTCAGCATACAGTATTTTTCTCGGGTACTATGCTTGTTTTTTATTGCATCCAGAATGACTGAAGTGTATAATTCCATTTTGAGTTTGTGTATAATTGACAGACAGAAAATTGTAAACTTGGCCCATTTTACAAAATGAAACTATAGAGAAAAATGGGAAACTATTTTGCCTTCCTAAGTAGGAAAATCCTTGAGTGTAAGTAAAAATTTGTGATGGGATTAAGGAAAATTAGTGGCCAAAATGTTGGCAAACAGCTAAAGAGATCTGACAGAGGAAGCCAGCAATCATGTCTGGAGAGAGAACTTAAATGTAGATGATGGTCATATATTAGCAAATGATCAAACAAAAGCAATTGCTTCCTAGGGTGCACCCCAAGAAATAACAAAGATCCATATGGAAACCGGAAAACACTCCAAAACACAGGAAAATACATCAATCTGTGGTTTGACACAGATTGTGCAATTAATTTCTACGTGAAACAGGAGAAATCACTGATCCTCACTGCCAAATTTCAGTTGGAAGGGGAAAAAAACCATCCTATTCATGCAGGTCAGGATAGACAGATGAAAATGAATTTAAAAAATGACTGTAGTCAGCTCCCAGAAAATCTGTGGCCCAAATAACATAAAGGAACCTGCAGACAAATATCCCTGCAGTGCGATGGTGATCCTAGTGAAAATCTGCAGGGACATAAAGTCTGAATAGCATTCACTAGCTCTGCACCCTAGAAAAAGGACTTTTGATATCGGCAAGTACATGAACAGACCAGTTGGAAGACAGATAATTGGTGCAGTAGTTTCCATTTTGAATTCAGTATGACCAAGGATGGGATTTCTTATAGAAGAGAAACAATTTAAAACAGAAAAATCAACTGAAAATAAACTTCAGCAATCATATGAACATTGGGAACATTGGGAAATTTGCAACAATTGCAGGGGAAAATAGACTGAGGACACTGCTGAAGGCAGTTTCAGAAGATTGTGCTGGGAGGGTTACCTCATGAGATTTGAAGAGCCACTGAAGACTTCAGAATTTATCCTTTCAGATTGGGTGAAACTAGCAGAGAATTTTACCTATTTTTAGTACAAAGACCACAGAGACCTTGGTTATATTTTGGACTCTTAACCAAATGCCCAGATAACACACAAAACTGACACTTCAAGTCAACCTCCAGTCACTCTGAGGTAGTAAAAGAGGGAGTCTTTGCTCAGTAACAAAGGTTTAGCAGTTCTGACACCAACCTTTTTTTTTCTGCAGTGATTTTGCAGATATCCTGCCCATGGCAGAAAGCTTGGATTGACATAATTTTTAAGGTGTTTTCCAACCCAAACTATTCCATCATCCCATAATTTTATGATTTTCTGTGAATCAGACTAATATTTTCTTTTGTTTGCTTGTGCTTTCTCACTATGGTCCTACATATTGGCATCATATCCAAGGTTACTGCTAGAAGGCTGTTTTACCTACACATGAAGGCCATTTTATAAAATGGCATCATACATTTGATTCACAGTTTAAACTCAAATATACAGATTATTGCACAAAAGCTACCTAAACACTTTCAAATTAGGAAGACTTAGGCCTTTTGTGTCATGGCTATCTCAAGAACTACCTCCTCCTTTTGTAATTACCCCACTAGAGAGTGTCAGCTGTACCTAATCTATCAAACAGAAAAGATATTAAGAACAGATTAGTTTTAGAAAAGGATTCTTCACTTTCTAATGTATTTCAGCTTAGAAATCAGGAATCAATGGATTTTAGGGGAGTCCGTGAACCTTTCCATCTTCCGTAGACTTAATTTTTAGAAACAACACTATATGAAAAGAATCCTTTAAGAAAATGTAAGAAATTTGTGGAAGATCATAGTACTAAATTATATTTGGTCTGTGAGATACTGTATTTATAAATCAACTATTTCATTAGAGAGGATCCATTAGCCTCAGTTTATATCAGGTTCATTTTGAATAAAAAATATGACCAAATACTTTGATTGAGCACTGGAGGGGGTGTCAGTCCAAAACACAAGGACTTCTTGGGCCATTGGTGCTGCAGGTCCCTTGCTGCAGGACTTTGGAGTCCATGAGGTTCAAAAAGACTTAGAATTTTCAGGTGGCCACGTCATTATATTTCAGTCTCTCATCAAGATGCATTAAATGTTTTGTGCCCCTGCCTTACTTTCCTTGTACTTCCAGAGAAGTGTCAAAGGTGCATTATGCCTCAAGATCTTTTTCTTTGCCACAATCTTGTTTAGGAAAATTAACTAGTGAGAATATGAGGAAACAGTGAAATGCAGATTATTTGGGGTGAGATATAATGACGCTGAGGTAAAATAATATTAGTATCATAAGTGCTGAATATGGTAATCTGGGTAAACAGTCTTATGAAAATCAGGTTAACAGATTTCTAAAAGAGTTTTGGAGTTCAATAGCAAGGAACACATCTGTTCTTCCTTGCAACTGAGATACTTTTAGTGACCTTTTCTTTAAAAAGCTGCACTCTCAAGAATACACATTTATTATTTAACATTTTATTAAATACTTCTGCAAAACCAAAAGATAATGTATGTGTTCTGAATGTCTAAGTGATGAATTTGAGAGTGGAATGAAGTTGCATTCCTGTTCCTTTTATGGTTCTCTGCACTGGCGATTTATTTTCAGAACAAATAAAAGTAACATTGTAATTATTCTTTTATGCTAACAGTTTTGGAATTGTATTAAAAACGTTTTAAAAGGAACACATGGCATTCACTGACATAAACACTTGTGAAATTTCTCCATTCTGTTTATGCCTGCTTCTCCACTGATGTAATTTTCCATCACCCTCTCTCTATTATATTTCTATTTCTGCAAGTTATCACTTTATGAGCAAATACAGTATTGTTTGACAAAATAGAAGAAAACAGAGAAGTCCTGACCTATATTATTAAGATCATATTACGTAATTAATGGCCACAAAACTTGTTAATTCTAATTTAATATGATCAGATGAAGTAAAATACAATAATGTTCAGAAAAGTATCAAAATATTGAGTGTTAATAGTTGAGATACAACTCGAAAAGGAGTGTCTTTTTGTGGCACTATAAGACAAAAGAGGATGCAAAAGAAGAGTGAATGAAAAATAAGTTTACTGGCGTAATGTTAATGCTCATCGGATGATATGAATGAAGGTTCAACGTTCATTCAGGAAGTGGGAAGAACACCAAGTGTGCAGAAAACCACATTTCTGTCAAAACAGCTGGGGAGCCAATGACATAACAGAGGTGTAGGTTGGGATGAGTAATTTTAGGCGCTCATTACACTCTACACATCAACCATGCACAGGACTAATCTTCTAATAAAAGTTAATTCCACTGAGGTCTACCCTGTCTGACAAGTTTATATTCATTTCTCCATCACTAAACAAGTATCCCCCCAAAATTTCTTTTCTGAATGTTCACCTTACCTCCCTTGTTGAACAATATTAATCTAAATATTTTTTTCCATGATGTATAGTGGTGTACATGTGTATGTAAACAGAGTAAGTGAGAGAGAGAACAATCGTCTTCTCTTCCCACAATAAACATTCTTCATTTCCCGTCTTTTTTTTATGGAGACAAAACACTTTGTTCACGTGTTCCGTTGTTTTCTAGCCACTGAACAACCACGTAACCCAAACCTGAGGGCCTAAAACTGTAAAAGAGAGATTTTTACCTAGTTTATAAATATGCAAGGCTGTATTTTGTGATGGAGCAAAGGAATTTACACAAAAATGATGTATAAATAGGTATTGATAATATGGCCCTTGCCAGGGTCTACCCACAGTTGTGAACATAATTTTCTAGCTTTCCTTCAGTCTAAACACTATGTATGCATCTAGCTTAGCTGTGAGAGTGAAAGGAAATGAAGTAACTTGATGAGGAGCAAAACTCAGGACAAGAGGAATCATGAGGGATGTTGAAATTCAGAACACTGAGATTTAATTTATTGGCATAAAAAGGGAGAAAGTCTGTCAGAGCAGTAGGTAGGGAAAATTATTTTTAACTACCAAGTACATGAGGGTTTGCTGACAAGCAGGAGAAACCAAAACATGCTGGGCTGCAGGACAGAGCTGCGTATATAGCACAGAATTCCACAGTGCAACAAGAGAGCTTGACTACTGCTGGGAAGCAGTGTTACTGTAAAATAGTGTTTGCCTTAAAAATTCATTGTTTGTCATTTTCTCTACAGGCAGGCCAAAACTAATATCTTTGCCCAATATCAAGTCTCATCATTCCTGTGTCTGTCAGATTCTGTCCTAGTAAAAACAAGTACTCTGGGCTTATGAAGCAAGCTAATCAAGGATATACAATTAAGTCCTGAAAAAAGTAACAGGAAAAAAACGCTCCAGGATAATCAATGGTGAAGTCTTTAATTTAATTTCATTTAATTCAATTTAATTTGATTTCAGTCATTCTTTCAATTGATCTTCTTCCTGCTTAGGGCTTGGACTTTTGCAAAACAAAGCTTTGGTGTGTTTTCAATCTGGTAAAGAGTGTGTGGAAGAAATAGTCGCCATTAAGAAATCACTTCCATGCCTCCATGTAAACCTCACTCTTCTTTCTTGGAGCACTTCTATGGCCTTCTTCACTCATGACTGAAATATATTAAATTTTGCACATGAAGTGAATATGGAGAGGGTTCTGTAGATGGTCCCTGAAGCTGTCTCTTGACAGATCAGAAGAAAAAAATCCCATACCCTTTTAATGCCAATTTACTGCAAAATAAACTGAAGAACTATCACAATGCAAACGAACTTGAATGGAAAAGTCAGAAATGAAGCTGCTGCTTGGCTTCCAAAGAAAGTACTGTTACGTGGTGACTTTCTCATCATGTCTCAGTTTGGAAGATGGGAGTGGAGTTCAGTTAGAATAATACCTATCACATATATAGAACGTATCCCTTTTCATCAAGAGAATTAAAGAAATTGGAAACAGAGAAGTCTCTTAATCTAGCTACCCACTGCCAATGCCAGAGCCACCTTGTATACTCTCAGAAAGCCCATTCAGGAAAGGAGCAAAAATTCTATCAGCATGAAGCTATTAGTTTCTGTACTTTGCACAAATAGCATTTTTAAAAATAACTCAGCCTTTCTACAATATACTATTAATTGTTATGTTAGGGAGACATTAATTTACTGGCTTCACTTACATATGTTTGGCTTTAAATTTGGCTAAGAGCCCAGTTCATGGCATAGCCCCTCAGAAAGACATTGCAAACTCCACAACCAAGCACTCAAGCCAACTCATACATTCAGCTGGCAATTCTGCGCTCAGCCCGGAAGTGAAAAGTGATGGTGACAGTGAGAAAAGCTCCACTTCAGGACTGAAGTATGCCACCAATATTGGTTATCCTGTCCTGATGCACCAAGAACCCAGCGCTGCAGCCAGGCAGGGTCACTGCAGCTGCCCAGCACAAAAGCCAGGGGTGCAATTCCTAGGCAACCCCTAGTAAAAGGTACTCACACAGTTACCTGTCTGCCTTTGTGGACATTCTTCTCCTCTTACTAACTTTCAACCTATGATACATTTTCATTTACACTCCATGGCAGATAGAGGTATTAACTTCCTAGGGGTTTAATGGAAACAAGGACCCCGAGCTCAGGCTGGACCGAGCCAGTCACCACTGGCTCAGCTTCCGTCCCACAGGAGGACAGGTGGGAGGGAGGTGAGAGACCTCCATGGATGTAGGAAGTTTGAACAAGAACTGCCCTATGCTGAACTAGAGATATGATAATATTGTTCCAATGAGAGATGTAGCCTCCAATGCTTCTAATATTTGTAGAAAAACTGAAGTTATGAATAAATTCAAAACTTAAAATATGGACATGGAGAATACATATCTGGGTATATATGTGTATTTACTACAAATCCATGTCACAAGTGTATGCCACTCAAAAACATTTAAATCAGGTATGCTTTGAGACTTTGAGCCTAAATTCTTTCAAAGAATTAAATATTTTCTATTTTTAATTCCAAAATTAAAAGAGATATTTCAAAGAAAACACCTCAAAGGCATCCTAAGGTAACACAAAAATCCAGATGAACTTCTAAATCAAAATAAAAAGAGAATTTAACACATCTGTCTTATTTTTTTAATGTGTTGAGGATGTCTTTGTGAAACTATAATCTCATTTCCTGGCCCCAACAGAGCAGTGATTTTCAATTGCTTTTTTGCTTATTAGAAAAAACAACACATTTTTATTATTAGATTTATTTAAATATTAATTATTTAATAATTAATATTAAAACAAACAGGGGATACTTTAACAATAAATATTTACTCAGTCAAAGAACTGCAAAAAGCAATTAAGTCTTACAAGGAATGGAGAAGAAGAAAGCATAACACTGACGAGAGAAAAGGAATTGCTCTCTGAGTTGCTCATGTACTCTGCTTTCTCAGGACTGCCCTGATGACTCCAAGCAGTCCTACACAATCCTCCTTCACAAAAGCTTTTCTCTTTTGCTTTAATTTTTCCCAGCTGCTAGTCTTCCTCTAACTGCCCTTTTCCTGATTCCCACACTTTAATGTGCAGCCAGAGCCATGCCGTCATTTAGTCTCCTCCTGTGTGTGCCTTCTTCTTTTTCTTTCACTGATATAATTGCTGAATTTCTCCATACTCCAATTCCCTCACCTCTTGACTCACTCTCACATTAAAGTCTCCATTGCTGCCTCCTGCTGGGGCTCATCCTCATCAATCACTTCTGCACTCAGACTATGGCTCATCTTTGTTGCAAGTCTTCTCAACAGGCTCCCTGCTACCAGCTACTGACCCTGAGGCCTTCATCCTGGACCTCTACACTTTTACTAAACAGTTATACCTTGCTACTTTCCTTTGATGCCAGTATTATCCTACAATATTCATAACTTCTATTCATATCATTTAAGACCCACATCTTAAAGACCTGTTTTCACAAAACAGAAAAGTTTCTTCTTAATATTTTTAAGTCTTTTTTTCTAAAATCTAGAAAATTCCTAGGAGGTCACCTTTTTTCATGTCTGATATCATGTCAAGGATACTTAATTTTGGTGGGATCCAAACTGTTTGTGCTGAAAACAAAAAAGCAACCAAATATGTTCACATCTTTAGTATTTAGACACTGGACAGACATACTGGACAGGCTCGGGATGAGAGTGAGAGAAAAAGCAGGAATTGATGGGCTGAAGGTGGAACCAGAAAACACAGTTAACTCTGCTAAAGGGAAGGAACTTAAATTTGCTGAAAATGGCTAACTAACTCCCACAAAGTATTTTCATATGGAAACAGAATTCTTGGTGATATGCCAGAAATTTAAATGGAAAAATAACTTCAAGGGTTTCAATGAGTTTTACCTTTGTGGCCACTGATTGTGATTCCAGCCACTTCTATCCTGTCCACACTTGCATGTATATATATGTGTGTGTGTATGTAAAATAAAAGAAATAGGAAACACAAAGCTATAAATTAGAAAAACAGATGTGGAAATAGAGGCTGCCACAGGATTTATATGTAGGTACTTATTATGAGCACATTGCTCTGCCATCTACCTTATCCTCCTCAAGTTAATTATTTTTGTAGTCTGCTTATTCATATCTAGATGAAATTAACCAAGGCATTATAAAATTGTTAGGAGTTATGGACAGTGCACACAGACAAATCCTCCATCATGTAGGGGTGACTGCATTAATTTTCTCAGGCTATGTTAAAGTAATAGAGACTATGATCATTTTATTTGTCCTTACAGATATAACCTTAAATGATTATAAGATTGAGAGCTTTAGTGGTCTTCCCAGAAGGAGACCTTCAGGCTCCTTTCCACATATACTGTGTACCTTCAAATACCAGATGAGCATAGGATGACACTAAGGTCAAATCAAGTGACAAAAATTTTCTTTCTTAACCCTGAAGAGCTTAGAATATGCAACTTGGACAAAACTGGCACATGCTTAGAATCATCTCCCCACTGAGAAAAGACAAACATGGTTGTAAAATCCAGGATCCATGTTTAACCATCTGAAAAAAAGATCATTTCAAAACTGCAAAGAATTCTTTTCCCAGTAGGGTTCTGTTCAACAATTCCTATAATCAGCCAACACACTGCATGAAAACATTTGCTTAAATGGAATAGCAAAAGGCATGCAAGTTAATGATCTCTACTGAGCACGGAGCACTTAGACTTCTTCATAAGAAAACTGCTGAAATGATTGATCTGTGTAGTTCCATGCAGCCTGACCTCTGATGGGTACCTGCTGCTGGCACCTGGCTTTGCCAGTGCAGTAACAGAATGTGAGGAGACTCTCAGCCTGCACACTGCTGAGAAGTGGTGTTTTTATGGTAACTCCTGTGGCAATATGTGGCCACTGATGGAACAGCACAGGGAACAGTTCCTTCCAGACTTTTATGTGCATTAACTGCAAGTAAACTGCAAGATACTTAACGGCAATTAATTTTCTAAGCTTCCTGGCATTTCTGTCCTTTTCCTGATGAAGACATGACTTTGGCTATTGATTAGGTGGTGAAGTCTGCAAGGCCAGCAGTGACAGAGATGAAGAAGATTCATCTAGTTCTTGTCCCTTAGTGGTCTTACCAGAGAAAGAGAGCAGAAAAGACATAGGGTTGCTTGTATGTGAAAAGTGGATTCACATGTCTTCCTCCCCTTTGTGAGGGTCAGAATTCATCAAATGCAATACTATCTTACATGGACCTACTAATATGCTTAACAGTAATCAGTGTACTTAGCTAATTTCTAACATACGTAAATAATAGTCAACCTCAGAAATAAAACCAGAATGTCTTTAAAGCAGACAAACGATAAAAAGTCTGCATAAATGTTTTTCTTCCTTCAAGTTATGCAGATTCATACAAACCAATTTTATTTTCATCCTCTGGATGGCAGCTCTATTTTCTGTAGTTAATGCTACTCATGGCATACAGAATTTGCCATTACAGGATCAGAAATTTTTCAGTTACCTACACACTAGACCAAGGAATTAACCAAGTGTTTGCTCCGTAGGTATGTCCAAGCACAGTGGGGAGGTGAGCACTGCTAGTGAAACAAGGGGACAGAGCAACTGTGAGAGTGACAGAATAGGGAAATACAGCTGGTAGCAGGGAGAAGTTCTTGGTCATGTTCAAGAAAAGGAATGCTTTGATGAAGCAGGCAATGCTTCTCATTAGGCCTTCAACTTTAATGGTATTTTTCTGATGTTCTTATATCATAGCATATTTCTATGCTGTACTGAAAAAAAAAGTAGAATATTGCCTTGCTAGAACATGTAATTTACAAATTTTAGCATATCCAAAATATAACGTTTCAATAGAACTCAGCTTTGGGGTTTTTTTAATGTGTTACTATGTTATCTTTTCTACATAAATATTTAAATTGGCATTGCCTAAACACTGCAGGTTATACACAAGATATTGCATTAATTTAAAATTTTGTAAAAATATTAGACATCCACCCTATAAAAAAATCCATAATGCTGGTAACTATTAATTAATTTAGTTAATCAGAGGGAAGAATTTTCCCTTCACAGTACAGATTTGTTCTTCACAGCTCTTACTGAAGCAAATAGTAACGAGAACAGTACGTATTACTGTGAATATTTTCAATTAAGACTGAACATGATTTCATAGACTGAGTTAAAAATAATTTTTGCTGGCACCAAATTCTAACCAGACAAGGGCAAACCCAAAATATTAGAGTACTATAGTTACAAAATGGAATAAAATCTGATTGTAACTTTTGGTTAAGAGATTTAATTAGTACGAGAAAACATATATAGTTTAACATTTCATATTGTAATGAAATTATCTTGACAATAAAAAATTCAATGTCATTTGCACAAGCACTTGCAAGCATAGAAAAAACCCATAAAAGTAGTCATAAAACACAACCCCCTCTCCCACAGTTAAGGAGACTATGTTTCACTTACTTTCCCAAAAAATGTAAGACTGCTAAAAAAATATTTCCTAAAGGATCTGTTTATCTTATATAGGTAGACAAAGAACTACGCACAATTTATTTAGGTGATAAGGAAAAAGGTGTTTTTTTTGCAGAAAGAGGATGACCCTTTGTATGACAAATAAAGCCTGGATAAGAGACTTGACTGTAGGCTAATAGTTAGGGAAACTTGATTGTGAGCAAAAGTTTCTGATCAAACGGTTGCTTGTGTATTCATCAACGGTACACTTAAATAATTTTAAGTTACTCTGTTTATATAATTTCTCCTGTAGATTTCTCTGTTGTTTACTTTTGGTGGCACACATAAGTCCTGGGTGACAGTGTCATCACACTTGCTCGGTGGAAGACAAAGCCAGTCTAAAGAGCCTGGAGATGCACTGTGAGTCACACTCCAGCTCATTATACTCAAAGTGCCTGGAAATACGAATAGCACAATTGTATTCTCAGTACCTGCATGATTTCCCACAAGCTGTACATCCCCTGAGGTGTTTAAAAGCAGAAGTTCTGTAACTTTTCCTCCCCTGTTTTATCCTACAGAGACCACAGATTGCTCCTATTTGTAACACAGACAGAACAGCCAGCTGAAATGGGCAACAGGAGAGTGCAGTCAAACTGAACTTCTTTAAGAAGTCCATGTAACTTGGATACCAGTCTGGATGGCATGCCTCTATTACCACCTTTTCTTTTGAGCCTATTTTCATGATTTTTTACTTTCAGGAAATTATTCTATAATTTCAATTCTGTCCTTAAAACGAGAATTCTATTTATCAAAGGGTTATTAATAGTATTGATATCATGGGTAGTGTTAAAGACATAAATTCAATATTAAGATACAACTTGCCAAAAGACATTTAATATTGCATTCCATTTAAGTACAAGGAAATAAACCTTGTATTATTTAGAAATGCTAAATTAAAAAAATATGCAGCCCTAATGAATCTGTAAATATAACTGTAATTTTTTTTTTTTTGATGTGCAAACCACATCTCTGATAACTGTTGAACAGCAAAGTACCACAGCCCTCTTCCTGCTGGCCTTTGGAGGTCTGAATAAATCTCCCTTCACAGTACAACATTATTTAGTGACAATGGTTCATAGAGCAATGGATAGATGAATATTGTCCTAGAATAATACAAAGAGTATTTGTTGAGGTGGAAAATAGAAATATTATTTAAACTGAGAAAACCCAACTGAATTTTCATCCTTGAAGTATAAACTCCATATATACACAGAACTACAGATAAGCATCCCAGACATTTCAGACAAAGTGAAAACTAAATAATTGCCAGGGAATGAGATTGCCCTATAAAGTTCTTTTCACTCTCAAGTTTCAGTAGAATGAAATCAGAGCCCTCTTTCACAGAACAAGGAACAAGAAATTCTCATATATTATATCACATGTTAACGGAGGGATTATAAAATCCCAAAAGGAGTTTTTAAATGGAAAATTTCTTAAGGAAAGCCTAAATTTTTCCTTATGTAACAACACAAAAAAACCCAAATCTTGTTTACTGCAAGAACAGAAATAAAACAGCTTTATAGTTTGGGGTTTTTTATGAGATGTATTTTCTTTTTTTTAATCAGGGATCTTATGAAAATTCTTTCACTCTGAAAAAGAAAAATAGTTTAGCAGAATTCCTACCAAGAAAGATCACCCTCCATTTCTCCCTATTTTTACCTCTAATTATGGAAAGTAAAAAATCTTGTGGAAGGTCAAGCTAAATGTTCTGATCTCACTTAGAACTTTCTCCTTTTTTTCCCCCTTATTAATGAGTTTAAGTAGTAATGTAAGAAACTTTATTTTTAAGTAAAGGACAGAAGAATTTTTTTTTTTAAATAAAAAGTAAGGATTTTTAATATCTTAAATGCCTACAACCAGGGGATTAGTTTTACTTCTACCACAGGCAGATGGAAATCTTACAGGTGTACACTTCACTGAGTTTATATTACAGAAAAGTTTGAGCTATTTGTGACTGAGGCAGAAGGGCTCAACTGGTGTACATGATCTGAACCTTCTTCCCTAAAATTAAGCCTTTTATTCTTACTCCCTAGTCTTACCACAGGGCTTCCTTCTCATCTGCCTGGAATTTCTCCTCACATATGGCATGAGGCGTCTCCCACACTTCGTGTGTGAGAAATATCTTCCAGAGGACTTCTGATCCTAAGATCATAGCTAACATTGGCTGGAGTTCAGTTCCGGAATCTCAACTCTATGTTTGTTTTCATTGTATCCATTTCTCAGAAAAGCTTTGCGAACATGTGAAGCCTCAAATATACACCTACTTCCTCTACAGAAAATCTGTTAAGGAGAGCTGCATAAATTTTGCACTGCCATATCTCCTTTCCTAGTCTTTTCCTACATGTAAAAGAGAACAACAGAATTTAATGACATTTTAAAGCCTTTTTAGTTTGCATTTAGTGTCTCTTATTTATTAGCATACTTCTCAGAGTTTATTTAGTAAAAACTGATTAATGCTCTTGGTAATGTATTTATTATAATGGTGCTTTCTCTTTGGAAAAGGATTCAGTTCAGAATTCTCAGCTAATGAGTAGGATAAATTTGCCCTAATCTCTGGTCAACTGCTAATCCTATATCTCTATCAACGTATTATGTGCTAATTTTCAAAGTAAATCAGATTACACATCAAGAATATTGATGCAAGCGTAATACTACACGTTAAAGCAATCTATTAAATTAGCAGTCTGTCTCTGGAATAGGAGAGGAAATAAACCCCCAAACAAATGGTTTGTTTCAAACTGCCTGTATTTTATATATGATTTAAAAAACATTAAAATATATGTCCAAATTAAAAGCAGTGGGTGATAATTTCAGTTGCCATTTTTGACCACATAAATTAATTCTAGGGATAGAAAATACCAATGTCTATTATGTAAACAAATACACTTTTATTCAGTATATTGTATGCTTACCATATACTATCTCACTTGAGACAATGAAAGGCAATCAGTTAAATTTTCTCCTTCAGTTACCATGATTCCAAGTGATTAAACACCCCCTTTTTAATAGGAACCGCATTGACTATATGTGTAGTAGAAGACTATATAAATCAAATTTTGAATTTAGAAATGTGAAGTTCTATACCACACCAATACCAATGCTACCAATAGATTCCCATCAATTATTCCATAAGTTGAGGAAATTGCTCTACAAGCTACGTCATTGGTTCCTAAGAGACAGAAGTGACACTGTTCTACTTACAAGTACAGCACTTCAGACTGCACTTTCAATACCCTACAAACCATACAGAATCCAAAATTTGGTTTTAAACACAAATAAAATAAAATCTCACTCAAACTTTTTGCTCTGAGACCTAGTTCTCTTACATTTCTTCTAAGATGTAGCCAAGAAATATCAAAATTTCTAAATACTTTAATTTCTTTACATTTTGGACCTCTACAGAATTTGTTAAAATGGAAATGCCTCATTTTCATAAAAACTACTGAATTCACATAAGATCAATCATCATTTTGTTGGCACAGAATCAATTGCTGTTTGTACTTTTCCTACAGAGAACTATAATTTCAGTAATTTATGGCAAAGTTTAACCCCAAATTATGAAGGATGTCAAAAGATCTCATAACACCATCTCAAAATTCCGCTTTTACAGCCCTATACCTTCATGCCACATATGGCATCCTAGCAAGAGTTCTTAGGTGACATGGAGCAACATGTTGCAACAAAGCAAGTGCAGTTCAGGCAGTGTCAGCTGCCCCCAGCAGCACCTGCTACGTTTACCTGTGCAGGGCCCTCTGGAGCCTGGCACCTTGGAGCAACACTCTCCAGAGACACGAGGGCACTGGTCTTTATTCAAACATAGTTACACCTCTCTGCAGGCATTACTGCACTGGTCATTCTCAAGTCATGCTGTTACTTCCTTTTTTTCATCTCTTTTGATAGATTCCATCTATTGTCATCGCATACCCAAAGACATGACAGGACTCAGTCTCTGAGAGTACACTGGACCCTGTAGGGGGGACCAAACACATATACATGATGTTTTGGTATATATGATCCATGGAGTGCCCCAGATTCTGAAAACATGCACTAAACTAACTGCTTCGGCTCTTGGATATCATCAGCCTACAGACACAGTAGGTTTTGGCTATTTAAATAATGGATGAAATATTTTCCTTGCTAAAAGAGAAATGTCAGCAAAATAAGGGAAGTGAAGGCACCCAGGAATCTGCCTGCCAGAGAAAGTGCGTGTAAATTGAAAGGGATGCCTAAGATTGCATAATAAAAGGATGGCAAAGATTTTACTCATTAATGAAATATAACCGAGAATTAGGTCTGCATCTCTGTAGAAGTCTGATCATCAGTTCCCTCAGGGCTAACCAGCAGGAAAACAATTTCATTCCAGATATGAATAGCTAAGCCTGTAAATAATTGCATTTTGCATTCTACTTTCCTCTGTAAACAAAGCTGTCTTTTCCACAAGGAAGAATGCCTGTGGAATCAGGACCTCAACGTTACAACATAAACTCCTGACCTATCAAACGTTAGCTTCTAGAATTGACTCAAGAACACGGAGTATACCTTTAGCTATTTTTGTAGCACTGGAAGGGTACAGGAACGAGAAATAAAATAAATTCTAATTTATCTTGGTACTGTACTCTTCAGTATCTCATAATTTACTGAAGTCTTAAGTAAAAGCTTCCTTAAGAAAAATTACTTTTGTGTCATGATCTTTACCCATAAAACAACTGTTCCTACCTGAAAAGGACTACAGATAAAAATACATTTCTGTATTTATTTTGAGGGTCAACTTCTTAGCACTATGACAAATAGCAAGAAACAATATAAATATAATTCGAAAAGACATTTAAAATTGACCTCATAAGGTATATATTGTAAGTCTGATACATAGTCCTGAAAACAGTTATAACGACCTAGTTCCAGAAAAACTTTTGGCATAGATTTAGTTATAAAATATGAATGAAGAAAACCACTGAAGTAACATTATACTTTACAAAACACTTGAAAAAATCTTCAGAGATACAGATAGTAATTTCTACACTGATTTCCATACAAGCACACAACTTTCTACAGAGGTAGCGTTATCTTCTGATATTGGTACGCTCTTTCAAACCTGATTTGTAAGGAGATACTTAGCCGGCCCATTGAATGATACGATATCTTGAGAAAGTACCTAAGAAACTTTTATACTTAAACCAGTTTCTACATGGTACCAGGGCCCTGACACCTGAATATCTTCTGCCTCTCAGTTCCAGAAAACTGTACTTACAGGACACCTACAGGAAATTAGTGTTTTGGTTCCAGATGATACCAATACATGATTCTTTGTGCCTTCCTACCATTTGAGAGAAGGAACATGATGAGATAAATCAGAGAAATTTATAAATTCATTAAACACCTTAATTGCAAGTTTTAATCCTCTGGTATTAATGTACAATGCTGGTGTCCAACATTTTCTTGTAAGATGTACCAGTGGATGGAAACAGAATGGTTTGGGTTGGAAGGGACCTTAGACACCATCTAGCTACAAACCCCCTGCAGGGCGAGCAGGGACACCCTCCACCTGGGTTGCTCAGAGCCCTGTCTAAGCTTGCCTTGAGCATTTCCAGGGATGGGGCATTCACAGATTCTTTGGGCAACCTGTTCTGGTGTCTCACCACTCTCATTGTGAAGGATCGGAAGACATGCAAGGTATTTCTTCATGGTGTGACCTCACCCTCACCCACCCAAGAGACCATCACATTGTGTTACTGTAGACACAGCCCCATGCACACACCTCATCCAGGGCCTGACACGTGGCCATGGGCTGGCTCACCAAAACCAGCAATGCCTGTGTGACCCAGCTATTTAAAGACGCTTGTGCCTGTCCTGTAGCAGCAGCCGCACGTGGCCACCAGACACGGACCCTTGGAGATGGTTGTCAAAGAGAGCAGCAGGAGCAGGTGTGCAGTAACAGCTCTACAAAACAACCCTCAACCCCCACCTGTATCCCTGTTTCCAACCAACATGAGGGACTTTTTCAGGAGATGGCAGCAGGAGCTGGACTGACTGCTCTGGTCAGGGCCAGGCACAGGCCAGCCCTGAGTACAGGAGCAGCCAAGGGACGCGGGTTTCCAGCTCCCATGCAGGGTTCCCGGCTCCTGCCCCTCTTCTAATTGAAGAAGAGCATTGAATTACACCAAATAACTCCTCACTCAAGAGTTCGCCAGAACACCCTATTCACAGGAAGTGGGTCTAAAGACTTTGTGTACTCTTTAAGACTGTTATATTTCACATTTGTCCCTGACTGGAGCATCTAATCAGTCATTGGGAAGCTGATTGGATATAACAGAGAGAAAAACTTCAGCTTAAAAGTACCAAAAAAAAAGACAGCATGGTATTTAAATCAGATCTAGACCAGACACACAATACACATCCTCTCTAGTGCTGAGGATTGACACATTTGAGCAGTGTAGAAAGCATTTAATAGCTCTTATGGCAAGAGAGACCAGATTAGATCATAAAAAGCAATGCAGTGCATTGTATATGATCTGATATTCAAGTGCATCTACACAGTTACATAGCTCTGTACTGTAACAAGACAAAAAAATTAGATTTCCAAGTGATTATTTTTCTTGCCTAACCAGACACTTCCCAGATTTGTCTAAAGGTGATGTCATCTTTTATCTGTCATTTATTTTAAAGAATATAGAGATGTACATGAACCTGCCCTTCCCGTAACCTGCAAGTGAGCTGGTAAAACACAAGGCTGTTGCAAAGACTTGCTTACCAGTGTCTGCATGATATTCAGAGCTTTCTCTATATACATTATTTCCCCACTTCTTCATTCCCTCCTGTTCATACTGCATTCAATAAGTCACACAGTCAAACTCCCTACCCTCTTCTGCACTGTTACCTCTCCTTCTTTCCTTACTTCTTTAGTTCTACTCTACCGAACTTGAAATCCCACCCACAACCCCCAAAAGTTTACTTCAAAAATTTACCATAGTTTCTGACAGTGCAAATCTTTGTTATGGTCCCTTTTGGTGTACATTTAAACTCTTATCACTTTGGTTTGGAAAGAACTGAGAAATCTCTTATCCATGTTTGAATGTTGGTTAGCACAAGACCTTCAGATGGGACCTCCAGAGTAGGGCACTGTAAATTTACATTGAACCATATGAAAACATCCCAGTAGTTTTTCTTAAATACTAAGAATACAATATATCTTCTTTATACTGAAATATACAGTATACTGTGTATACTGTAGTCTGTATACACAAAATGTATTATTATATACATACTTATATTGATTTCTTAAATGCTTCTTTTATAAGAATGTTATTCAAATAAAAGTAACTTTTTTCCATGTAAAATGCATTTGTCCTATACAGTGTCATTATTTGACATTGAGCCTTTCAGAGTGCATTATATGGATTTTCCCCAAAATAGGAAGAAATAGAAAAAAATCTGTACATTTTTAAATGCTTTAGGCATCAAAGCAGAAAAACTCTTCATTTTCCTAGGTAGCACATTGAAGTATCCAATTTGAATTGAGAGAAACAGAAATGAGGAAAATTTCTACATATGGAGAATACACTTGTAGGCTGAAAAGAAAGGAATTAAAACACAATAAAACATTTGCACTAAAGTAATATAACATAAAACTTTGTTCAGGAAAATTGTTTTGTTCAAAATAAGGTTCCATGTCCAAAGGTAAAAAAACCTCATGTTGAAATACACAAACACTGTCTGTGAGAAAACCAAAGGCATTTTGCAACATTTCAGTGACCCTACACAAACTTCAGAAGGAATCCCCCAAATGGAAGGGCAGCTCATGTTGGTTCCTGAAAAGCTGAAAAGTAAGGAGTTAGTAATTAGTGTATTAAGCAGGTTCCAGCAATAAGAAAACAAAAGCTTCAGTCCAATCTGAAAAGGATCTTTGCTTAAAAAAAAAAGTTAAGTAAATATTCAGAGAAAAAAGATAATTGACCATTTTCTTCATTCCAAAGAATATTGTTGGTGAGGCAACTTCAACAGGATCTTCAAGTGATTAAACTGTAATACAAAAATATTATGTACATTTAAATGGTAATTTGAGGGAGAAAAAAAAAATCTATCTCCTACCAGTCTGGCTGAGTTGTGACGTGCTACGGCTTTTTCTTGATAGCCCCACGATGGCTACCATCTTTGCACCGATGCTGGAGCGTCTCTTTTTGCTGCCACCACCAACAGTGCCCACTGCCGTGTCCGACTGGCTGCCGTCGTTCTTCTCCAGCGTGTACATCTCCCCACTGATGCTGGTGCTCTTGGTCATGTTCTTTCCTGAGACGGCCATCTGTCTGCTTTGCATTTTGGATGTAAAGACACTGTCAGCCAGTTGACGGATAAACAGTGCAGACAAAGAGTAAAAAGGGGAAGACAGAAAAGGACAGGTTTCAGATGGAAGGTTTTGGGAGACTGAAGGGTAAATGCAGCTAATCACACAGGTAGAGTTTGGTTTTAAGAGTAAAAGGAGAAGCTTTAATTCTAGGTTCTTGGTTGGTCCACTGTAAAAACACTTGACTCATTAAAATTGTGTTTTAAATATCAAGCTCTCATTGACTAATTGACTTAAAACTTATTACCAGCAAAAGCATACCAAAGAATTAATGCATTCATATATCATATAATCACTTTTTGTTTGCAAAATTTAAGTTCTGCTGTCAGCGCTCTGCACCTCTTCTTCTCACATATATGCACAAATAACCTATATTCCTCTGTGAAACAGACACTTCATCCATTACTGAGTGGAACAGAACATCAGTCTGAAGCCTAGTTTTGGTTACTGAACATTTCAGCTATTTCAAGGATGTTCTCAGTAATCTGGTTTAGCTCAGTCATCATACAGTAATGAAGACCCATAGGTTTTTTTCCATCTCTGCATCAACAAGTACAGGTACTAGATATGTATTTCACACAACACTTGACTGTTATGTGGCATAGGTCTGCAGTACTGACAAAATGGAATTCAATTCTAATGTATCTTATGCACTCATTTAGAGACTGTATAAATGTGCTCCATGTGGCTGCTTCTAAACTATTTGCTGCACTATTTCATGTGTCCCAGGGGAACCTGATCTACAGTGGTCAAGGCTAAGGGACCTTTTCTCAGAAATGGCAATCTACATTGATGACAACAGCACTTATCCAAATTTTGCCCTGACATCTCATTGGTAGGTGTCTGAACAAATATCCAGAACTGGAAGCTCTGGGGTACACATGGGCCTGAAAATATATAGAGAATTTTCTACTTCAATGAAGTTCTCGCACAGAACTTAGACCTTCATTATTCTTTTCAGTACAGTGTTTCTCACCAAAAAGTCCCCATGAGATGCCATTTTAAACAATCCACAAAACTGTGGAATATTTCTGGAACCCAAGGGAAATGATTTTTTTGTTAAACCATCAATATATAAAGGCTAAAATGAATATTTCTGCTTTTTAAACAGATTTTAGAATACATGCAAAGGCTGTTGCTAGAGCTTTAGTGCTCAGCAAATGTCTCTAGAGCAAATTTTCTAAGTATAGAAAAAATATATACTCCTTTTCCCTTACCTATATGTAATGAATAGGCCTGAAATCTATTTTATAAGAGGAAGGCATTATTGTTTCTTTATGAAGTTTTTTGCAATACATATTCTGTCAATAACTTATCTATGGAATAAGGCAGTGCATTCAAAAATCAGTGAAGACTTATAGCTTAGCCACAATCCAGAGGGAAAGCTAAGAGCTGGTTCACAGCAGAAGTAGACCTTTACAATTGAAAAAATACTGAGTGTACTTCTCAGGGAAGTTACAAGGGAAAATATGAATGAGAGTTGCACAAAAAAAAAGCTGAGAGAGAGCCATAGTGGCCTTGCCTGGACACAGAGTCATAGAAGACTGAATACAGTGGTAACTTGAAAGCTTTTTTCCTACCCTCTTTTAGCTTTCTTTGTTGTTATATGTTAGTACACACTGACTCTCACTGGTACATTTATCACCAAGGAAGGAGTGGGATAGGATGTGGGTAAAGAGGAAGGCAGGGAAACAGTAAAAGAGAAATTATATTTCTGTGTCTTATTAGCACGATATTAACTTACTTGTTAGGTGGTAACATCACATGCTGTATTTTTTATCAAACTAACACCTCTAAGAATTCAAAGAAAACAGATGACAAAGAAAGTAGTTCTCAGTTTCATCATTATCTTGCATATAAAAATACTAGAGGTCTAGAAAAAACATTGCTGTGAAGAGCTAGCATCTTCAACTTTATCTTAAGCAAAATTTTGCTAAGAATCACAAAATTAGAGCCTTTATCCAGTAATGTGATTTTTAATCCAATTTATCAAAGAAAATATGATTAATGTCTGCTTTCAGTCAGGTCTCTCTCTTTTCAATATTTTTTAAAATCAGATCAAATTTGGCAGAGCAGTAGAAAACTAAAGCTATTTAGTTTATAAAACTTCTGAAAACAGATCCCTGAAGAGAGATCTTATGAATGCCTCTTTGGGAAAAGATTGCAGAAGTCATTATTGAATCTCTCTTAGTGGAAGCCCATTCTGATATACAAGCTGGTGGGGGAAGTAAATTTTTCACTGCTTGCAGAACAACCTATTTCAGTGGTCCATTTTTTCAAAAATAATACTCAGAAAATCAGTGAGTTCCTGTCATATGGAGAATAGTAATTAATGCATTGTTTTATAAGTGATATTACCATACAATAAAGGTCCTTGGAAACAGAAATATTCTGCATTTTAATATAAAAGTTACAGGGAAGAGAAAGTCAGCATTTCCTAAATTGAATGTGTCTTTGAGATGCTTTTTGTGTCCTTTCCAAGATGTACAGTTCTATTTAAGTGGAATGGATTACAATTATTGCCCTTATTAATGAAATCAGTGTGCTTAAAGAAGTTGGTCACTATAGTTTCACTGTGCAGTTAGGTATGAAATTATTAAAGTTTGCTTCTTGGCTCCTGTCTAAAGACCTCTGTATCACAAAATGTTTTGCTGTGTACTCCTGCCAGTAATGATGTAGGCTTCAGTCAGACACCTTCTCTTGGCCAACTTTTTGAGAAAGATAGGAAAGCGAATTCAAATGAGGAGAAAGGGATTTAGATTTAAGTGGATATATCAAATGGCTGCTACTAAGAAATCATTCACAAACCTCTATTTTTTTCCCCCAGTATAGCTCTAAAACTATTTTCTTCAATTAAAGGCTTTGAGGTTTTCCCCTTCTCTAAAAACAGCAGAGAAGACATCTTTGCTACAGTCCTAACCAGCAAACAGCCCTTGGAGAAAGCCATCCCATAGCATGGACTTTGTTTTTTCATATATCCTCTCTTAGGAAAAAGGCTTTGAGAAAATACATACTAGGAGAGTTCCAAGTGGTTTATAGTGCCTCATAATAAACCTAGAGTGGTCATGACCATTTCCTTCATCAACACTCAGAATCCTTTCTGGCTATCCAAACCCTCACTCACTAATTATTCTTGGCAGATACTTGATACTATCTCCAGTAGAAACCACTCTTCTACTCAGACTGCCTTTTGACAGTGCCAAAAATGGATCATTCTCAGAAAAACTGGGTGTTGTATGTCAGATTTGGTTCCTTTCTAAGGTAATAGAAAGGTTGACCTCAGAGTAAAATTTAGGGAGTAAATTGTACAGCCTTTTTCCTTAAAAGGAAACAGAAATTACTGGAAGTTTTCTTTATATGTACTTATACACAAACAATCTCACACATATCTAGTTAAATATGTTCAACTGTATTTTAAAATAGACATTATATAAAAGTAATTTATGAAATTATATTAATTAATAGACATGCTTTAAAAATAGGGTTCTCAAGGTGTCTTAAAAGATAGTAATAAATTGAAAAATATCTTCAGCAAAGAGAATATACAGCCAGATGCTGGGGGGGAGAGAATAAAATAAAGGGGGGAATAATTGTCCTAGTCAAAATAGTATGCGCATAATGGCATAATAATACCATTATTAGAGCCAAAACAAGAACAAAATCAGCACACAACCCCAGCTATGTGCCAGCCCACAGCCTACAGCAAGAGCAGAGTGAAACTGGCAGCCAGGCTATTGCCTTTGGCTTAACAGGACCATTTTATCAACAAGATCAGGATGAAGGGCAAAGCTCACACAGGAATCTTGCTTCCTGCACTATCCCGAAATCCAGGAAACCTCTTGAGAAAATCAAGAGCTGCAGACAGGTCTCAGTGTAAATACAATTTCAGACACTTCAATTTTCCAGTGAATAAAGAAAAAGGAAAGATGCATACATTTTATAGGAATAAATTCTCAAAGCTAAAGCAGAAAGTCCTTAAAAAAAACCAAAACAAAACAAACAAGAGAAAAATAAGATATTAGGAAAGAAATTACAGTAAGATATCTATATATATTTGTAATAAAGCCAATGGTGGAGTATGAGAAACCTACCTACTAAATAGTATTGTTAAAAATATGCCATGTTAGCCAATTGAGAAGTGTCAGACTGACAAATAATTGTGGTGTTAAAGTTATTCTAAGTAAGTTTGCTGAGGATGCTAGATTAGGAGAAGCTCCTGACTCCCTTGAACACAGTTTCTCAGCAGAGAAACTTTGACAAATTAGAGGTCTGGGAAATCACCAACCATATGAAGTTTAAAAAAGACAAGATCTGGATTCTGCACCTGGGATGGGGGTTGTACGTACAGACTGGGAAACAGGAGTCTGGAGACCAGCACCACAAAAAAGGACTTGGGGGTCACTGGCAAGTTGACCATGAGCCAGCAGTGCCCTGGCAGCCAGAAGGGCCAATCCTGTCCTGGGGGGCATCAGGCACAGCATGGCCAGCTGGGCAAGGGAGGGGATTGTCCTGCTCTACTCTGAGCTGGGGCAGCCTCACCTCGAGTGCTGGGGACAATTTTGGGAACACAATATAAGAAAGATATAAAGGCATTAGAGGGAACCCAAACGATGGCAATGAAGATGGTGAAGGGCCTTGAGGAAAAGCCATATGAGGAGCAGATCAGGTTACTTGGTGTGTTCACTCTGGAGAAGAGGAGACTGAGGGGAGACCTCATTGCAATCTGGAGCTTCCTTGTGAGGGGAAGAGGAGTGGCAGACACTGATGTCTTCTCTGTGGTCCCAGTGACGGGACCTGAGGGAATGGCCTGAAATTGCATCAGGGGAGCTTTAGGCTGGATATCACAAAAAGGGTCTTCACCCAGAGGGTGGTGGCTGGGCACTGAAAAGCTCCCTGGGGAAGTGGTCACAGCACCAAGCCTGGCAGAGTTCAAGAAGTGTTTGGACAATGCTCTTAGACACATGAGGTGACTCTTGGAGCTGTTCTGTTTAGGGCTAGGAGTTGGACTTTGATGACCGTTTTGGGTGCCTTCCACCTCAGGAGATTCCATGATTGTGTTACATTTAATATAGTCCTTGTAGCCAACGAAGAGTTCTGTGCCACACCTAGAGCGGTTAATCAAATGTGTTAGGCCTGTTCTCTGGCCTTGACAGCCTGCATACACACAGCCGGCTAGCTTACATTAGCTTCAGCCTTCCCAAAACAGGGTTTTATCTGGCATGCTGCCTGAAGGAAACTGACCTCAATTTATGCTATCTCCTGAATTGTCCCTGATCTGAATCAGGAGCACCTTTTAAGTGTGTACAGCACAAAGCTATACCAAAGAGAACACCAGCTGTTTAAACAATATAGATGATCAAGACCCTGTCCTGGACCTATCTATCTTACTGGTCTAGAGTTAGCCTTAAATTCCTTGATGAGATTAGAAATCTTAGACTGTTTTCAAATTATGATATTTAACATCCCAATTCTGGCCCAAAAGCTTTTTCTCAATGCTTTTAAAGACAAACAGCAAGCAACTATAAAACTGCTGTTCAAATACAGCCTTCTGGAAGTGCAGTGCTAAGGTTTCGGATTTCTTAAAGGCATTAATCTTCAGTATCTCTTCGCAGAGACTCACCTCACTCTTTGTTTTCAAACCAAGAGTGTAATTACTCTCTGGAAAAAAATGTGTTTTCCAAGTCTTCTTACTACAGCAGATAATCAGAATTAATCTGGTTTTTCTCTCCAGTTTGTCAATATTTGTACTGTATTACAGAAAGATTAGAAAATGCTGCCAGAGAACTTCCAAAAAAAAAGACTAGACTTGGCCACTTGGAAAACAGTCCTTTCTGGAATTGTTGCATAGCCAGAAGTGAATTCCATAAAGTGCATAAGGAAACTCTCATAGAAAAGAAGCAGAGAGATAGGTCTCGCAAGAAAATCTTTGATATAGTCTCAGTATCTCCTGCTTTAGGCAGATCATTCCCTTAATAGCTGACCAAGATGGAAAGACACTGTGAGGTTTGGGTTAAGGAGAGGGAAGATTTCACAGTGCGAAAGAATCCTGTCCTAAAGGCAGTGAAACTGACTTGAAGCCAATTTACCTGGGTCAGTATATGGCTTGTAACTCTTGCACTGGGTAAGATGGATGGCACTATGGGCAGATGTTCTAGATCCTAAAGAGGTTCCAAATAAAAACTTGGTTTACTCAGTATTTTTGTATGCTAGGTAGCAAAAAACAAGTCAGAAGCGTCATCCTACCTCTCTCAGTTTGTGATAGACTTGAAAGCATTTAAAAATCTTACAAGAAAATACTAATTTTAGAACTATTTGATACTATTTTTGGCTGGTTTATTTTCCATGAAGCAGGTGCAGGCACAATAAATGCTCACTGCAACATATGTACTAAATGGAAAATCTCATCCTGTTGCCATAGGTAAAAACCTGCAGTCTTTGGCTGCAGTTTTTTAATTAGTTGTAGAGTTGGAGGGCATTGAGGTCAGATTCTTGTCTATAGTAAAGAAATTTCTAAAAACTGGTTGATTCATACCGTAAGTGCCAAATTTATAAGGAATCTTTTGTTTAGGCCTTAAAATCAAAAAAACCCACCCCGAAACACAAACTAAAAACCCCCACTGATATCACAATCCGTCTGCCAAGCTCGAAATAAGTCCCAGTGACAGGAAGCCCAGAGCTGCCACTCAGCTTCCTCTTCCCTCTTCATAAGCCTGGTAAATTTTGCAGTAGTAATGTACTGCTAAAGATTTATAAAACTGTCTTTTAATCAGGCCATGGCTCTGAACCACACCAGCCTGTGGCAGAAAGCAGCACATGGAGCAGTACGGAATCCCTACACCCAGTGACTTTGTAATCACTAATTACAAAGAATATCATTTATTCTACGAAGACTAAGTAAAGATGTAACAGATGTTATCTGTTTCAATGACTGATAGACCATAATTATTATGAAAAACTTGATATTTTTTTCACTTATCAATGAATACAGTTTAATAAAACCAGTTTTATGAAGCACAGGCATTTTTTCCAATCTACAATGCTGTTAATACTTATAAATGTGAAGGAGAAGATATCAATACAATCCATTGTACCCTATATTGTTGGTAGGAGTTTTGAGGATGCTGTTTGTATTTTTCAGTTGTCTTTACAGCAGTATTGGAAATGACAACTTGTAATGTCATTGCTCTGCCATAAGCATTTGTACCAGAGAATCAGATTTACACAAGTCATTTGGCAGACTTTGCATGTTTCTTTATTTCTTTATTTCAAAGTCAAAGCAAAATTAATATTATTGCTTTTCAGCTTGGTTCTCTGGTAATGATCCCTAATGAAAATAAGGCATCCATAATAGTGAAAACACACATGCCACACATTGTGTAGTACAGCTGTGGGTTGTGATGTCCAAGGGAAAGGATTTTAACAATTTTTCAATTGTTGTAATAGATATTTTCTAATAGATGTCTCCCGTGAGACTGGAAGACCCACTGAAGACTTTGTTTACTGCTTTTTACATGCAGGAGATGAATTTTAATGCCATTCTTAATAGACCTGATAACTCAATCAGAGATGCTCTTATTTCATTAATTTACTGAAGAAATTTAACAAAAACAGCATTATGGGGACAGCTGTGATGTAGGAAATAACATTTCCATGGGAACAACGCTTCCGGCCAATACACGTACTCGTCTGCCAATTCACATCAAAGAGAGACACTGCAGGTTCAAAATTATAATGACTTAGTCTCTGGAGATCCACTTGGTCAAGAATTATTCTATTAACTTCTTGGTGGTATAAATCTCTAATACCTACTGGACTGACTCAATTATTAGGTTTATTTCATTGAAATTATAATAAGAAAGTTGGGGGGAAAAATAGAGCAGGGTTTATAATCTATTTTGTTATGTATATTACTATTCAAAGAAAACTAGCAGCCACATCTCAAAATGTAAGTAGCAATATTTTGATACGAAATTTCTTTTTTCAAAGATATGTTTTATTACAAATCAGGAATACCTGCTACAGTACATAGGTTGACTTGAGCTGTATGTCCCCCCTCTCTGGTAGATGTAAAGCTGTCCACACTGCTTTATTATTATGAATTTATGAATTAATAGAAGTATAACTTCTTCCATGACATCTTTAGCAATTTTTTTTCAAATTGGAACAAATGGCAAAGTCATTTGGGGTCAGGGCATTAGATTATTTATAAAAGCCACAGTAAAAGAATTATGCAGGAAAACCACAGTAACAACTAGCTGTTTTCAAATACTAGCAGTTGAATTAAAAGCAGAGCTTCAGAGATTTTTGATAAAATTTCTCACCTTCTCTGATAGAATAATTGTCTATTTTTTAAAATAAAAGCACATTTGATATTTTTTGTTTATTTAAATTGCAGTTATAATGAAGACTATATTAATATTTATCTCCTGTCAATAAATTTCCAAGTTTTCCTCTACAGTTACAGAAAATCTTTATTACCCGGCTAACAGTAATGAATCTTTGATGAAATCCCTTTTTCTGATACAGTGAACTAAACTAGTCATTTACTCTGTGTGGATGCAAAAAAAGGCTAGCAAGAAAATTATTTGAGGTCTAGAAGTCTTGCATTGTCAGCTGTCATATGCACTGGTAATCAAAGAAGTCCATATGAGCTCTGAAGGTTTGGCAATAAAGTACATTGCAGTCAAAGACCGAGTGAGCTTTGAATAACATCCAAATTCTTAGAGTTTAGAAAGCATCTTGTTTAATCCAGCCTGGCAAAGAAATAGTTGTGTTTGTAAAAGCTGGGTAACAACTAGCTTGCTAAATTAAAACTGATCATGAGCAACCTGATTAGATCGAGACTGTTCTCTTGCAGAAATGCACCTTGTACTTAATCTGAAAGTTAAATGTTGTGGGCCTGTTCCAACCTGCTGTTGGATTAGTCTTCCAACAGGGATGGAGGAGAGGGCCCAGTTTTCTGTATTAACACTGCTAAGTCACAATCTACACTGCAAACTTGCTTGGTGCTGCTCAGTGTTGTTCCCGGAAGGGCTGAATAGAGCTCTATGAGATGAAAAGCAAGCAATGAATTGCTAAATCAGACATTAAATCCAGTATGTGTCCCAGACCTCAAATCACCAGAGAAATAATGTAAAAATAGAGTCAGGAAAGTGAGAAAAACTTCCGACTTGAAGGCTGAAATGCTCAAAAATATACAGAGGTAAGAGACATCATGTTTTGCCTAAGGGTAAGTAGTACCAAGATTTATCATCTTGCTAAACTGAAATTGCTGTGATGGAGATTTACTTATTTAGAAAATTCATTGACAGTTAGAAAACTTTGGAAGATAGACAGGGGGGAACTGGACAGGATGCACTACTGAAATTACATTAAGACAAAAATCACATAATACACAGGGAAGGGCCAGATGTCTTAAAAAGGCTTTAAATAAAATGCTGTCAACAATATAGATCACACTGTAGCTACATCTGTACTTCACTCATGAATAACTGTATTTCTTTGATTAGTACTGCACAAAGGGAATACACTCAGGCTTGTTTTAATGCTTATGTGCATGTATGTGGCAGTGGCTGTCTAAAGAATAAAACAGCTCCAACACTTCCTTCATCCTTGTAAATTCGGGTTGCTTGAGGACTCTGAAAAATCAGGGCCAGAATAGGCACAGCTAATATCTCCAAAATTCATAGCATGTCTCTGAATTGATCTTCTGGGACTGAGAACTAAACAGACACGAGCAAGACATCTGAAGCCGTAATTACTTCAACCAAGAGACATTATCTGGGACATCATGATCTTGCCTGTCTGACTTCTGTCACTTTGACAAAATGACTTTGAGTCACTTTTGGTCTCTGGGGGAAATTATAAAAGCATACAGAAAACTGAAGACCATCATAAAAAAGAAAATGTGAGGAAAGGTGTCTCACATCTTTCCGAACACGAGCCTGCAACCTTAGTTTTTCTGAGCTGGAGAAGGCAGCATTTGGTCTATTACCAAATTCCCTGCTGAGAAAATGTGTACATGGCACACTATCCAAGTTTGAAACAACTTTCCTCTTTTTTACCTTGGGCCTCCATAGGAATCATGTTTATGTTATGGCTACTATCTGGGAAGTGCTGGGCTCTCAGTGGTATTTATAGGGAAACTTCATTTCCTACTAAAGGCTACCTAACGACACACCTCCCAGCTTGTTTAGCTAGCACCTTATGGACTTTAGGAGAAGTATAAACACCACACAGGTATAGTGAAATTACTGGAAATGTTCAGATATTCAGTCAAAAAACATTAAAATCAGATATATGGACAATGCCCAGCCAGTGGAGCATTATCGTTCCATACATATTAAGCACACAGTAATGAGACCAGCATGAGGCCCCTTATCCTTACTTAAAGTACAGTACTTGCTAGATGGGCCTGGCAATGTGTTTCAAAGGCAATAGCACAAATCCAGCAACTGCATTTTTGAAATGCCTCTAAGAAGTAACATGAACGAGTTTATGTTTGCTTCTTAGAAGGCTAAGAGGTAAGCTTATTAAATATTTTTAACAAAGTACATTTTTAGTAATTTGTATTCATTTTACAGAATCATATCACTCTTCTATTAAAATAATACTCAGGTAGAAAGAGGGAAAACATACATCACTAAGAGAGAGCCATGTCTGCCCAATCATAATGTCCAAGAAAGAAAAGCCTTATAAGCTTCTATATTCAATCCCTTGTTTTTATAATTTTCTACACCATATCTAGTATTTGCTGTTGCTGTTATTGTCACCAGATCTGTTGTGCTCAATCCTGTAGAAAGAAAGATAAAAAAGTCTGTCTATTGAAAACCTTATGATTCAATCTAGCTTTAAATATTTTCAGAAAATGAATCTTTTTATAACACAATTAAAAGTGCAAAATTTTGACATTTATATTTGCTTCAAATCCTCATTTTATTTTTTTCCTTCATCTCTTCTTCCTTGCATGTCTAAAGGGCTTTCTCCCTGCATTTCTTGTGGGTTTGTTTTGTTTAAACTACTAATGCACAGTTTTTAAATAAACTTCAGTAACAGGAGTGCATCAGTGCACACAGGATCACAAGTCAGAGCTGGCTCAACAGAGCTGCATTTCATGGAGGGAAGCAGTATCAAAGATATTGCAGTGCAGTCCAAGTAAAAATGTCTGAGTTCCCTGCTGGATGCCTTATATCAAATCTGCAGACTATTTCAAATGACTTATTTTTACTGCTCACCTGTTAATAATGTGTACTTCCAAATTGATTAATTTCCTATATCCCAGTGTATAAAAATGAATTTACTCACTGCAAAGGAACCTATGTATCTCTTGTATTTACTCCAAAGTAACAGGAAAAAAACAGGTCTCCAAGGGTTCTATAGACAGTGACAAATAACTTAGAAACAGGTGACTTTACTAGATTTCTTAAATCATTTTTATTCTATTCTCAGTACAGATTTCATAACAAATATATTTGTTCATATAATTCCGTTTGGAACCATTGATCTTTTGCATATTTTTCCATTATATATTTCCAGGAGCTACAGATAATTTTATTCTAAATGTCATCTATGAAAATGTAAAAAACCAAATGGCCAAATTATTGTCCATGTGTGTTGGTACAGACCCAGTAGCTCTGTGAATGTATAGATTTTGAATATTTGGCTTTCTGTAGAAAACTAAAGATAAAAATCTTACATTAAAAAGTAGTGGCTTTGAATCTATGCTTCAAATGGGCAAGAGTTTTTCATAAACTCCTAACAGACTCCCCCAGATCAACAGTACTAGGGAAATCTTACTGAAAAAAACCATTCTTTTTAAGGTCCTCTAAATTTAAGGACACAGACTGGCAACATGTAAGCAGCTCTGCTTATCTAGTCATTGGAGTGTAGAAGAGTTACGTTAGAGAGACACAAAATAAAATTGCCCTTTCTTGTTCAAGGACCCAGTGCATCACACCTGCTCCAATTGCAACGTTTTGCAGCTGAAAAGAGCTGGTGAACATTGTAGTGCAACATGCCATTATCATCCCAGGAATGGCAAGATCACTTTGCTGTCATGTTGAAAAAGTTGTTAGACCAACATCTGCTGAGACCTGCAGGAAACTGCATGCTGGCCTCTTTCCCTGAAAACCTACATAAACATTGACATAACTGGACCCAAGTTCTCTCTCCTTCCACAGCAGAACTGACACTGGATGAATCTTCATCCATCTATCTATCTATCTATCTATCTATCTATCTAATCTATCTCTGTTGGAAGCACAGACTACCTGTACTGCAATTCTGCTAAAAGACTCATTATTCAGTGGAGAAAGAGTCTCAAGCTACCCTTTTTCTCTTCCAAATGTGTCTTGTTTTGTTACAAAGGTCAGATACAAGTAACTTCTTTCATCTAGTAGTGCAGTTGAAGGAATCATTGAAATACTTTTGAAAAACCAAACAGCACATACACGTTGAAAATGGATTCTTAGTGTATGTTATCCTTTGTACAAGTTTTTATATTTTTACCAGGATAAAGACTTTCAAAACCATTACTGGCTTCCACCCCTGTGAAGGAGCATGCAAAGACTGCATTAACATGCTTTTTCTTCCAGAAAAATACTGCATTTAACTGTTAATAGCTGCAGTCACAGTGGAAGGGTCATAAAATCTGAAATACTAAAATTACAATTTAATGAAAATCTAAGGAACAAATACTCATCAGGAATCAGTTTTAAAACATTCTTTCCTTCAAATTAGAACAATTTTAATTACACAAATTAAATTCTACAAAGTCTTTTTTTATTGAATGAACTAGGACTAGAAAGTGAATTTGAAATGAATCTTTATACCTAACAAAGGAAAGGCACAAAAAGTATGAAGAACCTTTAGAAAGAGAAAAGGTTTTGTATCTGAAGAAATACATTACTTAAAGCTATACATTGCACTCTGTTTCTTGAATTTTTAAGTGCCCTGAAAAATTATATCCCTGCTGAATTTTTCCATTACAAACTTTCCTTTCTCGGTTGTGTCATCTTCCTACTTAATCAGCTCTATTCCTTCTACTGTCTTTTAGAGTTCAATTCCTTTCTTCACTTTGGATATCACTGATTCCTTCCAAATACATACAAAACTGTGAGACTTGCACATGCTTTTTATTTCCCATCTCTGCCCTAGCTGTCCAAAGATAACTGCTTTGTCCACTCTCTCACCATTTCAAATGACAGATACTGCACTGCTTTTCTCCAGCCCTGGCATTTTACCCAATAACCCCTTCCAGGATACTAGAGAAAAGACAAGTTTCATAGACTTTCTATTGGCTGTCTCATCTTCCTCCTCACATCTGTAAAAGGTTACACTATCCTTTAAACAGTAGTACATAATTCATCCTTATTTCCTAGTATCTTAGCACCAGTTCCTTATCATATTTATCATCTCTCATTCAAGACTGAAAGATCAACTCCTGATCATCAAATTTGCCCCTCATCCACTTGATATATTTTTAGCAAGCATGTTTTGTCCTCATTTTCTTGAATGTTTGAAAACAGCTCTCCAGAAACATTCACAAAGATACCTTGTTTTCTCTCCTCAAATCTCCTCTTAGCATTCATTCTCTGTTGTCAAGATGCCCCCAACACTGTGTTGTACCTATCTTTGTCATGTGGAACATCTCTTAGTTCTTCTGTGCTTCCCTCTCTGTACTCATGTAATTTCATGATTTAGACTCTGCGTGCTTGGAACAGAAGTTGTATTTTTCTACTGTATTTGAACAGTGAAATCCTGCTCTGTGACTACATTTGCTGTATATTCATATGGTAAAACAAAACTATTGTGACTATCAGAATTAATGCTTAGGGTTGATATTTAGAAAAATATTAAGAAAGCATAAAATTTAGAGCAGTCTTAAACAGATTACCTTCAATAAAAAATATTAATGATGAAAGAATATATCTAAGATGCCTTTATTTTTGGCCCTGAGATTATCAAGGAGATGGAGTAAGAAAAAAAAGTCAGTGAACTCTACATAATAGACACTCAATAGCAAAGCTGGAGCCACCCTTTGTTTGCTAACAAGTACTGCAGAGAAAGAACACGATGATTTCCCTATAGGTCAAGCAGATGCCAAAGTTTAGTTATACAAGGTTTAATTAAGGAAAAATCTGATGCTGCAACTATTTCTGCCCAAAAAGGTTTAATTGATTCAATGTATTCCAGTGCTCCATAAGCTAACGCCTTTTATTGTGCCAAGATACTCTTTGAAATAGGCATGGGATGAATTAGTGCTGGATGTCTGTGTTTACAGTCTTTTCAACACACCCATGATCTCAGCAGATTGAAGACCTTAGTGGGACTATTACCATTACTCATAAAGCATATAAACACAGTAACATCAGGAGGTATGGGGCATCCTTAATGAGGCAATTTTTGATGGTGGAGTGATTGAGAGCAGCCCCTGCATTCCACAGTGCCCAGAGTGACTGGTGTCCAACTACAGATGCACCTCTGAAGTCAAAATATATCTTGAAAATTCCCACCTGCAATACAGCTTTCCTTGATGCCTAAGAGCTCAAGAACTACATGACAATTTACTACTATTCTATCAAGGAAGAATTGTCTGCCTTTGTTCTGCTGGTTCAGATGGTTCTGTTCTACCTATTGATACATTTAATTGATGTGTTTGGTTACTGTTAATATTTGTGGTGGGTCTGAAAACATTCTCTTTTGGAAGCTAAAGTTATTACCTCATCTTATAAATTTCCAAGTCTGTGTTATTTCAAAAATTGCCAGAGAAATAAGAAGAGGGCACCGGACTTTCAAAAATGCTGACAATTGATCCTGCCTTCAGGCCTTTCCACTGAATATACAGGTCATAATATTTCAATATATTAATGAGACATAACTACATGTGTATATATATGTACACATACCTATAGCCACCCCTATCCAGGAATCAATCTGGCTTTTCTGATTGGTTCTTACCCTAGAAAAATGTTGAGACAATACTAAAAAATGAGCACTGACTCTACCATTGGAAAGGAAGGTGAATATAAACTTTTCTGTTTATTCACAACTTGAATACTAAAACTGTTCAATATGTGCAAAGTGGGCAAATAATATTAGAGACTCATTGCCACAAAGGCAGCCAAAATCTAACACAAACGAAAGTCATTACACAACGGCCACTTAATAACATCTTGTTTCTTTATAGAGACTCCTGACCTGTGTCACTTCTTCCTGAAGGCTGAGAGCAGATAGCAACCAGAAGAATACGCTGGCACAGGAAACAAGGAGCTGTTTCTCAAAAAGGACTTTACTTTCTATAGGGGACAGCATATTGGCCAAAGACCAGCTGGAGTAAAATCTAGAATCCAGGAACAGAGTAATGCTTTTGAAAGGCAGGACTTTCACATCCATTGGACTGGGAAATTAGTGGGAAATGGAAGAGAAAAAGGTCTTTAAATAATCCTTTCACACACTACCATACAGCGGTCCCTGGAATACATATGCCAAGGCACTCTTAAAGACAAGTGGTTCTAAACAATTGTTTTTGCCAAAATCTAAAATGCATGAACATGAGTGAAGGAATGATGGCACAATATATAAAGGCAGTTGTATGGCTATGTTAGTTCATATCACCCAAGACTATACACTAGGCATTTTGATTCTGTCTCTGTATCCCCTTTGTTTTGAGTATGTTACGTATGTGAGCAGATACAAGCATGTACATGCATAAGTTTGTAGCAAGGAAAGAAAATGGATTTCCATAGATTGCTCTGTGCTTACCCTGATGTATATGAGCACAATTTTACAGGTATAAGTTATTTAGAGATAGTGCAGAACTGTCAGGCTAAAAAAGGATTTATTTTTTTCTGAGATTTTTCTGCCATTCTTGTGTGACTGAGAATGGTTCAAGAATATTCATCAAATCTGAAACTCATTTTTCAGATGAAGAAAGAAGGAATGTTGTATTTCTCTCAATGTGACATACATGGATTTTGGAATACAAAATGTCAGACATTTTCACTGTTTTAAGGATTTGTGAAAAATCCTTAAAAGTTGTAAGCAAAACATATCATTCTAGAATATTATCTGCTAGAACCACAGCCAGTTGTGCTCCAGTGTTTCTAGATACAACACAACAGCTGAAGTGCATGACCCTTCCACAATACAGCCATCCTTGACAGTTATTCACATGGAACGAAAAAAGAAAAAAGAAGACTCTGCTTTATCCACATTGATTTTCAATCAGTATGCATCACAAAGAGGACTGAAAAAAAATCCATATTTTCTTCTTCAGTATGGCCATAAATGAAGGTAAAATAATTTTGATATTGCTGAGTTTTCACTCAACAAAACATTTTTCCATTAAATAATAATTCAAGTAGGAAATATAATAAAAAGCTTACAATTTTCACTGTTTATTACAGAAAAACCCAAACTTTAGTCTAAACTAATTTAAAAAATAATATGCTGCAGTTGTATGCATATTAATGAGTCAAGTTGGTGCGCTGCCTCATTTGGTATGCAGAACAAGTTCATTGAAGCTGAGAATGAAACTTGATTAAATATGAAAGCATGATGACTGAAAGCAAAAACAAACAAAGAAAAGCTGTAGAGAGCATAGGCAATAAGCAAGCAAAGGGAATAAAAAGGGAAGACAAGTAGGGTACTAGTACAGGAGAATATATAGATCTATATAAACAAAAATATATTTTACCTGTCATCCTCTTTCCCTTCCTCAGCTTGGTCTTCTTGAGGTTTTTCGTCATGCCCTGATTCTTTGATCTCCTCCTTATCACAGTTCTCTGTCACCTCTTGCCCTTCCCCTTTTTCATTAATTTCTTGCTCTTTTGCTTTTTCCTCCTCCTCCTCTTTTTCTTCCTCCTGAGGAAATACTTCATCTTGTTCATCCCCTTCCAGCCCTCCCTCTTTTTTACCCTCTATATCCCTTGTCCTTCTGAAGTCAACAAAAATTGAAAAAGGCATGCAAAAAGAAAAAAATAAATTAAAGTTGAGATCATGGAGAAGAGCATGCATGAAGAAATGAAGTGCAAAAGAAATGAAATAAAAACTAAAGGATAGAAGCAGACATAACGTAAGTCATGCGGGCTAGGAGTCCAGCCTACACTAGAGAGCCTTGGAACATTTTCTTAGTAAGTCCCTATTCAAATAAAAATTGCATGGCAATACCCCACATTTAGAAAGAAATGTATGACAGAAACAATGTCCTAACAATGCTCATTTGAGCAGATGCTTAACTTTTGCAAATGCTTTCTGTTAAGAGGACAATTTTCTGAGAATTTCTATAGGTGATGGAGGTGGGTTACACCTTCTAGAAAAATTATCTTTCATTTGTGCATCAAATGAAAGCCAAAGCTCCTCTGAGTGCACACATGGTGCAGGCAAAGAAAATGCTGTGTTTTGGTCATAGATACACAATGTACATCTTCTGAAGAGCAGCTCAAAGGTTGTACGCCTACAGTTAAACTGGACTAGTGTAAGTATGAAATAAATTGAATTGGTCTGTGTTAGTATTAAATAATACATCTATAAAAGTTCAGCATTCTAGTTAAAAGAAAAATAAGATGCCTCTGCTGGCACAAATTTTCAAGTTAAACTGTCTTTTTATCCATATTAAGTATATTTTACAAAATGGTTTTCAGAAAGCGTGTCTAATGCTTGCTGACAGCATATGTTTGTCATTTCAGTGTATGTTAGACAATCCAAGATGACAAAACTTGGCTAAAAACAAATTCCATGAAGACTTCAAAGTGCATTGGATATAAAAGACATTTAAGCCAGTATTTTGCAAAATCCTTGCAAATGTCATTCTCGGGAAAATGCTAATGTCAAATACAAATATTGATAAGTGTTCCATTACTAAAATCACACAACTATAGCAGACACCATAGCTCATCATGCTCACCTTATTTTCTTGTTTCCCCTTGGACGCTCTGACTGGACAGACATGTAGCTGGTGCTGCTGAAACGGGAAGCACTGCTGGTCCGGGACACAGCCGAGACGTCGCTGACATCGCTGTCCGAAGACTTATTGGAAACATTGTCTGAGCCTCGATGAGGATCCCGCCCTGACCGATACTGCAAGAGGAAGGGGACAAAGATATGGTGTTGTTGTGACATGCTACCACAAATCAGCTATGAATCTGGTCCCTCCTGCTATCTAAACTGCTTTTGTCACCACACTGCCTGAACTTTTAAAATGAAGTTTTTCCCTGATACAGAATAGAAGTTATGTCTTGGTTTCTATTAATTTTACTCTGCTTTGCTATCCCAGTCAAGTTATCTCCTCAGTTTCAACTTGTACAAAATTTCCAGCATGTTCAAAAGTTTCACAAAGCTTAGAAAAAGACATCTAAACCCTCACAGAATATTCTTACCGCAACTGTTTCACCAGTGCAGAAAGAAAAGCAGAGAGATTAGTGACTTGCCTATGATTATTGAGCTCATGAAAGATTAAACAGGAGACAGAATGTGCTGCATGCTATCTATAAAGTACATATCTCTTCTGGGGCCTAGCCTGTTTACAACAACTTCTAACTGGCAAATGTTAATTTTTTTCCCCCAAGTAAACAGATAGAGAAGATTATCAAATCAAAAGACAAACCAATGTTGCAGCTGTGCAAATAAACCTGCATCCTGCTGAATGGCTGGGCTGGCAAGTCTGAAAGGATGGGACTGGACTAGAGATAATTTGTAGGGGAAATGTACATGTGCCTCAAAAATTAAAAGATTATAAAGTTATTTGAGCTTGTTATAACAGTAATATCAATCACGGAATTGGCAGGTGAAGTGGCGATCAGCTGTAAGCCCATACAACATTGACAGGCTCACACAGCAGTATTCATGTTAGATCTGAACAAAATACGATGGTTAGTTGTTTTTGTTACACGTCAGTGCTAAATGTTAAATCTGTGCCACTCTGAATGGCACTATATGCAAATATAATAAATTGCAGAAAGATATTTTGCCTTCTCTTCATATACAGGCATTTCTGTAACTGAAGGGCTGCTACTGGTAATCTTTTCACAAAAACAGTACTTTGAGATGAATTGTCAATGATCACCAGGTGATTGTTTGGAAATAAGACAGTAGAGAAAGATACGAAGAGCAGCACAGACAAGACTGAAAGAAAACAATGGGAAAAAATAATCTACCTAACACATCAGTGGCTTGTTAAACTCTTGGGGATAGCAACATTGTACTCAGCCATCTGGAGAAAATAATTCATAATTTAAAATGGCAAACCTGTGTAGTACTGCAGAAGAGAAGCGTGTCCAGGTTTAGCCATTAAATTGGTCCCTTTTTTATAGTTTTAGAAGAACTCTTTCATGACTTACACAGATCATTTGTTTCTGCTCTCTTACAAGGAATGCTACATTGGGAAATAATCTGAGATTGTGCACTATCTAAATAGGGTTTCAGATATATCTACATATGATTTCAAGACAGCATTTCAGTGCCTTTCCTCAGAAATTATTTTTACACTTAGAAATAGTAAGTTATTTTGCTCATTTTAAAGAGAGGGAAATGAACAAGAAAAAATGCTCATACAAGTTAGTCTGTACATCTGCTGCAGAGTGACCAATCATAGCCATCAGTCCACACTTACAAAACTGGTTCCACATTCTACACCAATCTTTATCGTTCTTCCTGATCTGTACTAATTTACCATACTTGTGTCCATCAACAACCACTCAAGACCCTCCCAGCCTTTAAGCGTGAAAGTGGACTTAGCCACCCATAAACTCAGAGTACCTCTGTGATTATAATGTTCAAAGGTTTTAATATTTACTGACTGGTTCTATGATGCCATTAATGTTTTTGCTTGATAAAGAAGACAGTGCATATTATTACTTATATATTCAATTGGGAATGTAAAAGCAATGATTAAACAGCTTGTCCTGATCATCAGAGATAATGGAAGATTATACCAGAATAAAAGGAGTGTCCTTTTTAGCAACTCCTTTTAAAAGAGTTTAAGTAAAGTAGTTTAAAAACTACTAAGCTCTTTAGAGAAATAAAAAATAATTATATCTAGAGAAATGTGTATATATTGAGTCCCATCCTCCCACCTAATCTTCCCTAGGACCATTCTTCATTTAAGACAAAGTTATGAATGTGGTTTCTGGTGATTTAGCCTAAAGCTACCAAGACTGGAAAGTACAGCCTAGTGCACTGGGTTACTGTCACACACTATGGAAAAGGCAATGCAGAACTACCCTCAGGCCTTCAGCACCATCTGAGCCGCCAGGCAGATGTCACTGCTGTGCTGCCATGGCCACATTGCCACTGGCTCCCACCAAGCCAAGGGACAGCCAAGACATGACTGCCTGTGTGAACAGGGGTCCTGTTGCCCAGGCTGGGCACACCACCGGCGTGGCAGAGCTGATGTGGCTCTGCTTTGGGGAAGAAAGATGGACCATAGCATCACGTGTACATCATTGATGGAATTGCTAATTCTATTGCAATTAGGGGGTAGATAATTAGGTGTGGTGACTCAGAATAACAGACCTTGGCCTGCAGATCCTACACTAAGCTTGCCCAGTGGTCTATGGAAATGAGCCCTTCTGAATCAAACGTGAAGTGGCAAACAGGATCAGCACTGCACAAAGTTATTCCAGAGTCATTCTGCAGTACACAAAGTGTCAAAAACATGTGGTTTTGGTTTTCTGTTTCATTTCCACACCTAGAGAATGTCCGTTTTAAAACTACTACATAGCAATGTGCTGTATATAACAAATCCAACATTTCCATTAAAAAAAACCACTTTACTGTGTTGGTTTCATGGGGTTTTTTTTTTTAGCCAATGCAATAGTAATAATCTAGCAATATATAGTGAAGACTGAGAATTGTTTTGGCAAGAAAAGCAACTAAAAGTAAATAATTTTAGAAATATAATGTGAAAAAAGACACTACCTTGTCTCTTTTTTCTCAGTTGTTCATAAATGTATTATTTCCCATCAAATGCTTTTTTTGGGGACATATGTCACTGAGATATTATTTGACTGTAACAGCTTCAGGATGTTTTAAGATTTAAACTGGGAAAGTTAACTGATCCTTTCATTAAATCTGAATGTCTTAATATACAATATTTTTAAAGGTTTTATTTATACCTTGTCGGAGTTACAGTCTCAGCATCTGCTAGCTGCCTACCAAGGAAACATCTAGTAAATCAAATTAAATTGTTTTTCTTGCTGGACAAAGTTCAGATACCTCATATTCACTCACTAACTGCTCCTAATTACCCTTTATTCTGCTGCTGAGGTGTACTTTTAACCTTGTATCTGACTCAATTTTCTTTAGGAAATGGATTACAGCAGTGTATTGCATGTTAGTGTTTCTCTAACTCCAGCACTGAAGACCAAAGGAACGATATTGCTTGTCTGTCAGAAACCATGATGGCACTTTAGTTTTGCATTTGTTTCTTAATAGCTTTTGAAGTGCTCCTTTGCTGACTGATTCAAGAGTAAAATTGCACTTCCATTGTGCAAATATTGATTTTTTCAAAAGTGTTTGGTTCTTCCATGCCATATACTCCAACTGCAAAATGCAACTATTTTTTCAGTTTTGTGCTATTGCTTTTTCAGTTTTTATGTCATTAAAGTTGCCCCAAGGCATCATATCTTCCTATATTTCACATACGTCCTTCCTTTCTTCCTCCAAATTTCACTTTCTTTTTCTCTAAATGTCATCCACTGTATGACAAGATCAATTATTGGATGGAAAAAACAAGTTTTATCCCCAATTTCTATTATATTTGAAAAACAGGTACCATTTCCCATCCTTCTCCAGTGCTGCCCCTATGTGCTGTAGGATTTGCACCATCTGACTGCACATTGACAGGGAACTGCAGCCCCCTTGGTTGGATCAGCACGGCCACTGATTTCAACCATCATCTCCAGCAACTATTCTGTGTGCTCCAATATCCCTCAGCAGAAAACATGAGTACAACAGCAGTAATGAGCATCACATCTCCCCTGGGTTGAACAATTAGGTGGCCCAGGCTGTGATGAAATGTACCTGCACCCTATAAAGATTAACTAAAAGGATTCTTTCAGATTCTTTTTTTTTTCTTTTTTAAATACCAACCATGACAGTAAGAAAATTATCTGACTTTCCCCAGGTTGGAAATATAGGCCTCTTTTGTTGGAATATGGTTAAATTTTCATTTCCACCCCAATAAAGACTCATATAATAAAGGCAACACTCTGGACTTTATGACCCATTAAGCAGTCAACCCAAACTCTTCAAGCTGTTTCAAAAATGGGAAGTCTGCTGAAAGCAGACAGATTGACTAAAAGTTGCTTTTGTAATTTTAATAGCAAGATGGTTTTGTCCCATTTTGCAGTGTTGAAGAACGAGAACAATTTCATTATTACAGATTTTATCGAACAAGTATTACAAAGTTTCTAAAGGCATTTTTATCTGTGTTAGTAGAATAATCAGCTGGAGAGCCTAACAAAAGGACAGTTAGGTATTAGTGCCTATGCCTTTTAACTTCAAGAGATTACTGTCCTTTAGTGACAAATTCATGATAATTAAAGCTGAAAAACAAATACCTACTGTGCTTCCTAATACAACAACCTCTGCAAACATTTTGACCTCTTTGTGAACTACCAGTAAATGGCTGACAGGACACGTAGAGCTGCAACTTGTCTGACACTGATGCTCTTTTTTCTGCAAAAAAACTATTTTGGAACTTCTAGTTCAAAGGGAGTTTTAAAGTGCTTCATGTTCCTTTATTGTATTGTTACCAGTCTTCCATCTTCGACTATACAGTCACGTAGTTGTCCAGGCAATTGACATTGTCAGTGATTTCTAAATGTCTTTCTATTTTATTATCTTTTTCTATAGTCTACTAATCAGGTTTTATTTGCTAGCATTTACATAGTAACATACAAATCTGGTCAGTGTTTTTAGTGATCAAAATGTTGGGAAGATGTTTCAGACAATTGTCTATTGTGCTACTACCAGAAGATTAAAGAACCATTCTGGACTATTTCAATAGTTCCTTGACTCACTAACAAAAGCTCTCAAGCAGCCAGAGCACAGCAATTTGAAATGTTTTATACATCTCAGTGTAAATTCACAACCTCTAAAGGCATTGCAAATTTTTGTTATTACCACACATCATTTGAATAAATGTTACTGGATTACTTGATTCTTTCTAAAACTTTTGTTAATGGCTACCTTATGAATTCTGTCATTAAAAATAAAGCCAAATACTTACTGATATAATTACAACAATAACATTAGATTTATATAAAGTAAAAATTCAAACATTTTTACAAAATACGACAGACAAATGAGTACATACAATATATGTTTATCTTTAGGTTGCATACACACTAACCCAAGATGAAGGCTATGATTAATCTGCCCTTTTATGTAATTTATACATAGCCAGCTCAATAACCTCTGCTTACATTTGTCACTCCTGTCAAGATCCATCAAGACAATTGAGGTACAGCCAGGCAGGTCTACCTTTGCCAGTTCTGCTTTAGCTATCACATGGCACACGGCTGTCCCTCAGGAGATTAATTCTTGCACTGCTTGTATTAGATGTTAGGTATATAATGAGATCCACAGTTGCCTTGGGCTTCTCAATATGGAGCTGCAGCCAGTCTACCTTAGACTCATTCTTGGTTGCTGATCCTGTCTTCTGCTTTGTATTCCTGGATCTTATCCTATCTTCCTCATTTTTATCTCTAATTCTTGGATCCTACTTTTTTAACCCTGTAATTTTCTTCTGATGAGTCACTTTGGCATTGTTCCAATAGTTCTCCCTTCAGCCAGTTCTTGCTTTGTATTCAGCACCCTTTGATCTCCTGAGCCTGGCCCTGTGAACCTCTACTGGCATTCTTGCCTTGCACTAACGTTAAGGAGAGAGCTATGGTGTTGTTACTTCTGAGCAGCACAACTAGCTGGATATACAGTGGATCTCTATACTTCATCCATCAATCCCATTCCTTATGCAATAACTTTTTTCCTCAGTATTCAAAACATTCCAATCCACTTCTACCTTCAATAAAAAGAACTGACTGTAATCTGATTTGCAAAACCCACCTTCTAAACCATCCGAATTTCCAATAAATTTAGACCACCAATTAAAACATCAATAAAAAGGAACATTCATATTTGAACACATGAAAAAACTTTCTTCAGAAATTTTCACATCCTTCCCTTTGTGGTATGGTGTCATCTATTTATCAGTTTCACTAACCAATACTCACATATGCAGTTTTACAAAGGAGTTTCTAAAACCTGATTTCATTATGGAATGAAACAATGCTGCAAATACCATCCTACTGCTAAATTAGGGAAGGAAAACAACAATGAAAAGGGTTGAGTCAGCAGTGGGCCTTGGCAGGAAAGAAGGGCAGCCTTGGTTTTACTGACTTGAGCACAAGTAGAACAAGAGGAGACATTATTCCCCTCTATTCAGCAGTCATTAGCCTGCATCTGGAATATTGTAAGCAGTTTTGAGACCCAAAGTGAAACACTGACATTGATAAACTAGATTAAGTTTATTGGAAGGCCATCAAGCTGGCTGGGGAAGCTGGGCTCATTCTTACTGGAGCACTGACGGCTATGCGAGTGTCTAACAGCAGTTAATCAGATCATACAGGGGAGAACGTCAAAGAGACAGAGCCAAGCAATTGCTCTGATTGGTATAAGTTTTTACATGTGTACATGTTCTGTACATAAGCTTTTACAATATGTACAGTGAAGTAATACACAATGCATTTTTACCATAGGTACAGTGAAGTAATGGATCAAGCCACCCAGAGAAGTTGTGCAGTTTTCATCCTTGAATGTTTTCAAGACCTGACCAGCTAAAGCCCTGAGAAACCTGTATTTCTGTCACGCTGACCTTGCTTTGGACTCCTGCTAAGGGTTGGACTAGACAGCTCTTGAGGTCCTCTCCAACCCAAATTACTCTGTCACCCTATGGGTCAGGGTGATCCAGGAGTTGAAACTGCAAGGGCAGAAGCAAGACAGAAGTCACCATTGTATCACTGCCAAGGGACAACTGGAAATCTAGAGGGAAGTAGCCCAGAGGCAAGCCAAATCAAAAGACAAAATATCATTGGCTTCACATATGTTGGCATGTGGTGAAAATTTTTTAAGAACTTTCAAAGTTCACAATGTTATATAAATACAGGAGAGCACTAGAAAATATCCTGGCATTACTTCAAGAGAACTTACAGACCCTGTAAATATTTGGTAAAGTGGGAAGCAGTAAGGCAGCTCTTAAGTATTTGTGTCTTTAGGTGAGCTTGAAAATTAGCTTGTCAACAAGTTTGTCTTCCTACAAAAAAATAAGTTCCTGCAGTAATTTTCAGACACCAAGTAGCTTTCTCTGAGGGTTTTTTTTTTCATACAATATGACTTTTGGAATATTAGGACAAGCTCTAATTTCAACTGCACTAATATCTGTTCTGAAATCAAGCTGTTATTGATGCAGAATTAATTCACGAAGATACTTTCACCTAGTCTAGGGAACTATTTGTTATTATTTAATCTTACTTTAAGTCAGGACCAAATTAAAAATTTTTGAAAGGAGGGTGAACTGTAAACTTTCTGCTGAAATATATAAAGTTACCACATTATTCCAGATTGTTTAAAATGACAAAGACATTGTTCAAAATCCATTCTCTTCTTTGAAAAACACAATGCATGAAAAACTGTTCTTTAAGATAAAGTAAAAGACAAATAATTTAAGAGAGGAATAATTATAAGCATCACCACAAAAAAATTCTTTAAAGGCAATCTAAGATGTGTTACATATTGGAGTGAAAATATAGGGTTTATAATGGCCAAGCAGGTGTCTCCTAACACCTCACCAAAAGCTACCTTAAAATCATTACACATAGAGAGAGCTTCTGCATCAAATCACGGACATAACTGAAACAGGACTCTGGGACATGACACCACAGCAATATCATGGACCCCTTTGGTGGTATGCCTCATCTACTAGATGACCAGACATCATCTTTAAAAGTGAAGGTAACTATTTTCTATTATTTATCAAAGTAATTGAGATGTTTAGGAGGAGTTTTGACAGCTGGAATAATAAAGTTGATTGACAGATTAATTGAGCCAAAAGAAAGAACCAGGTACAGCACATGGCCAGGGTGAAACAGCTATAATTGACAGTATAAACTGGAAGGAATAGAAAATCTTATGTGTCCTTTGGATAAATTTCATCTTGTTGCAAGAGCTGATGCCTTGTATCATTATAAGTGAACCACAGAATGCATTTCTCCAACCAAAATATTCCCAAGAGTTTTTGAAAAAAAAGGCCAAGATCTTGAAGAAATATGAGTCTACATATTATGAAGGTGAATAAATATGAGCTTCAAAAGAAGAACCCTGCAATCAAAATTAAGGCTAAAAGGATATCCAACCATCAGTTCCCCTTTTCCAATGTAAAAGGAATTCAGAAAAGTATACAAAATGGAAAATAAGACAAAGCTCTTCCAATGATTTCTTTGAAACATTTACTATCCAATTTCCCTTTCAGACTGCTGATCTCCGTCAGAATTTTAACTGCTCTTTAAAACAGGGCAAAGTCAGTCACCAAGTTCACTTTAGAGAAACGGGTCCACAGTCTGGCTATGTGATGGCGGGTAATAAACTCTAATGCACATCTTCCCACACTCCCCAGGATCTTTTGGACTGCCATACATTAACTATTCTGTCTTACACAGAAGGAAGAAAATTTATTTAAAATAGACACCAGCAATCCTTTAGCAATACATAGCACCATGTCAAGATTCCTGAAGATGCATCAGCACAGAAAGAGTTCACTGTAAAAAGTCTGGGCTGTTCAAGTCAGGGCAGTTGCAAAACACAGGTATCCAGGGACTTCCCAACTTACTGTGCAATTACATTTAACAGTATCTCCTACTTTATCTCCTGGTGAACTTCAGCATGTTTGTAGGACAGGCTGGAAGGACACTTGCTCAATGGGTCCAGTGATAACTCTGCTTTTTCTGCTCCTTATTGGCCTTATAAAACTGGTACATTCTACTCACATTGGATAAAATGAACCAAAGCATGGTTCCTGTATGTTTCCATTCCTCAAGTGGTTCACATACCATTTCTGCCACCACTGCACTCAAAATCTTTTGCACTTCATATATTCCTGGCATCCAGTCAACAGCTTATTTTTTAAAGAAAGTAACAAGGCAGAATTTCTGTTTTCAAAAAAAACCTCTTTTGTCTATGATTGTTCTACCTAATCTGGGCTTCTTTGAGATGTTACTTTGCAAATACAAGTCAGGAAATCAAATAATATGCAGTTTATGCATTTTTTGTACATCAATCTGAATTTTAAACTTCATTTCCATAATTTGTTTTCAGTCCTTTGGTCTCATGAAAACAAATACAAATAAAATAAAAAGATGGTGAGGCAACCATCTTTTTGTATCACAGAATTTCTGTTTCATTACACTGTGTTTCAACCCAAAAGCCTGTTAAGTATTTCAGCTGATGGCTTAAGAACAGAAATACCAACTTTCCCGTTAATCCTACCTTCACTATGCAACATTTAATATGCCTTCCACAAATTTGTCCTGGGACATAGCACCTTCAAAAGAATTCATGCTGAAGAGAACAGCTGGATTGACACATGGCCATCTGGTGAGCCCTTATTCCTGAAAGCAGCAGTGCCTAAGACCACAATTGTTCAAGAACAAGATATAAATAAATTTTTATACATCTATGATTCCACTTTCCAAGTCCTTAAATCCATAGCTATCAGAGGATAGCCTGCAAAATCAAGCATGATTTGAGAGGATGTCACATAATCTTTTTCTTAATCTTTTGGTTTTTACTGATTATTAAGAAACATCTTGGAAAATCCCTGCACAGTAAGAAAATATAAGCTCACCTGATAGCTTTGCTGAAAATTTTCTGCTGATTTATGTCAAGCTAAAGGAGAAACAAATCTGCAAGATATAGATACCATCATTTCCTTATCAATCCATAAACAAGGTAAACTGCTTAGAAAACATTATTTTCCCTAAAACATATTTCCTCAGCAGCTTTACACTTGTTTTATTGCAACTGGCAGAAAAAAAGGCTGCAGGGAGATCCTGAGCAAGCAAACTGCTCCTACAGATCTGAAAATCTGCTCTCCTTTTCTCTCAGCCATTGTCCTTGAGGGAGTAATTAGAAAACATTTACTACTTATGTCTCCCATATCTCATTTTAAATACTATGATTTACCTTTGCTTGCTTGTAAGGTTAATCTGAGTTCACTTTTACTGAAAACATGCAACATCTATTAATATTATTAACAATTTCATCTTCACCACAAAAAACCACTTAAACAGTAGGGCAATAATATGTAACATTTGCAGAAAATAAAGTATTAAAAATATTAGTTGAAACCACATGAGGAATTTTGTTCATTTTGCAAGACAGGTACTTAGATTGGAACTATTCTGAGATCAAAACTTCTGTAAACATTTTTGAAGATCTTTAATGTCTGTGAATTCTTAGAACAACTTCAGATCTTGAAGTTATTTTCATTTTAAAATGTTTCCTCAGCATAGCATTAGTATAACATTTCCCAAATTTATGTGACTAGAAACTAGCTAAGATGAGGGAAAGGAAACCTTTTACACTGCCTCCCAAATATCATCCGATCTGCTTCTTTACAATTCTTGAAACTGAGATTCAGCCTATTGGCCAGAAGTGAATTCAAATTATTGTCCCTTACTTACAGAACACTATGTCACAGTGTTTTGAATTTTTTTTAATAGAAAATCATATGCTAATTAAAGTTCAGATGATATTAATTAGGTGTTAGTTTTGGATTAAACAGCAGAACTATGCAAATCACCAGAATTTTTTTTAACATGATGGCATATGTCACTCAAGAGAGAGCAGAAACAGCATTATGCATCCTGGTTCTCTGAAATTAATGAATAAGATGCCCTATATGATGCAAAAAAAAAAAAAACCAAAACACCCTTCAAGGATTTTAAACCGTTTGAAGAAAAAAGATATATCAGAATAATTTTACTGTGATAGAACAAGCAGAATCTCAAGACAAAATTGTGTTATTTTCTGCTATTATTCACTGACTCCAGACTGTCAGGGAAATCTCTGGTAAAACAATGATTTCCATCAGCAGAAGGAGGATAATACTAATAACCTGATAAATTACTAAAGAAAATATTCAGTTTCCTAGCACTAAACAATGTTAGTTATTGTAAGCAAAGCCTTTAGTTCCCAGAAACAACAGTAAAAAATACCACAGGTTAGAAAGGACACAGAGGTAATTTCATGTCTTAGTAACCCTCTTGCTATGACTGTTGCTGAAGGCATTGAGGCTTTACAAAAACCTCCCTATGCTGAGACTCTAAGGTCCTGACCCTACGTTGGTTAGCTCCATTGTGCAGAACCACCTTTTTCAGAATAATGGCTGTGTGCTACCTCTCCCTAAATCCTTCATATAAACTACTTGCAGTACAGATGTTTGAAGCCATAGTTATATTTATGAAAAATAACTGCAAGAGTGTGGGTAGTTACGGTACTTAATAAAATAAGAATCTAAAATCCACAGAGATATCTGATAGACACATATAGCATTCTTTCCTGTGTAAGAGCTGGCTAAAATTCCTCAGAACCCCAAACCTATTGTTCGGAAAAAAATTGATAAGCTGGTTAAATTTTCATTGATAATTTTGGCGTTGCTATCAAAGAAAATCAACCTATTTAAGAAAGAGCACTACCAGATGTGAGGAAAACATCCAAACCATAAAAATGTTATTGTAGCCAGGGTTACAAATGATAACAGTAAACTCTGGGTATATCCTCCCTCCAAGGTGTGCCCCGCTAAACCACAGGGAGCAGCTGTCCAGGGGCTGCCCCAGGAGCACCCCCTGGAGCTGGGCAGGGCAGGAGGGGTGTGAGATGAGGGGCAGCCAGAATTCCTGCCCCCACATCTGACAGTGCTCTGTCCCTTCTGAGCCATCCTCTGTGAAGCAGACAAAGGTCCTGCATCTTCAGCTTGGAGAAGAGAAGGCTCCAAGGAGACCTTAGAAAAGCCTTCACTAAAAAAAGCCAGAAAAGGATTTTTCTACAAGAGCCTGTAATGATAGAAGAGGGGTAATGGCTTTAAACTGAGAGTAGATAAAATATTAGGAAGGAATTCTTTATGGTGAGAGTCGTGAGGCACTGGAACAGGTTGTCCAGAGAAATTGTGGATGCCCCATCTATGGAAGTGATGAAGACATGTCTGGATGGAGCTTTGAGCAGCCTGGTCTAGTGGAAGGTGTCCCTGCCCATAGCAGGGAGATTAGGAAGCAGATGATCTTAAGGTCCCTTCCAACTCAGGCCATTCTATGATTCTGTGGTTCATTTTGAATCCTACACATTAAAGCAGGCTCTGTGCAAGCCCTGCACAGAGATTTCAGGTCTGTCCTTTCTAAGCGTTTGCCACACTTTCCTTGATTTTTCAAGGTCAATAATCTAGCAAAATTGATCTAGCAAACCTGTTTCCATCATGGAGCCACTGCTCTAGACTTGTATTTCAAATGTGAATACTTACTTTTCTGTACATACTTGCACAGAGTTAAATAGCACAAACTGGTGTGATACGCGTCATCACTGATTATTATTCTCACTTCTTTGAGTTCTCTAATTGTTGCAGCAATTCAATTAACTTCATATATTCTCTATTTTTGAATGTCACACCTTGGCATCCAGATATTTAGTACACATTTCCCAGTTAATTTTTTTCTTTTTTTCTGTAGATTTCCTCACTTATTATCAGCATAACATCAGTTTCAGAACAACTTAAATAATTAATTCAAGCATAGTCACAGTATTTTGCACACTAATTGCCACTTAGTTCAATACCATCTTGGAACTTTACAGCTTAAATTCAGATAAAAACTGTACACAGAAATAATTGAGTTTACTATGAAAAGACATCCACTCTGAACCAAAAGACTAACAGTTCAGCAATCACTTGTCTATACAAAGCCATTCAAAAAGGAAAATATATTCTATTATAAAAAGGATAAAAGAATTTAAGACAAATTGCAGTGATTGCTCTGGATGGAAGTTGATCAAAACATCATCCAGGTGAGTTTAAAATGTGATTATTAATAGAATGGTTACAATGCTCAATTGCACCTGTCTCTTACAGAGAGCCTTTGATATAAATTTTGCTGTATATTTGATTTGTATATGCTTCCTAAAATTTTTTTGAAAATACTTGCTTTTTGCAAAATAATATTTAACTCATTGCTATAAACACAAGACTGTGTTACATTTAGAATCTGTGCTTATTTAATGGAAATCCAATTCTCTGCTATTGAAAACCCCTTTTTTCTCCTAGTGGACTCCTACAACTAATGAAAATTCAGAGCCAAAATAGACTCATGTTTTGCTTTTTTTTTACATTCAGGATTATTTTTTCTCTTTGAGATTCATTGTAAAATTATAAGGTACTTTTATATATTCTATAATGTATTTAACCTCTTCTTTGTAAACATGATTAACAATAGAAGCTTACACAAAAGAAAATGTGTGACAACAGAAAGCACCTCTCAACAGCTAAAGACAGACAGCATCAGTCTCCTTTCAGATGCTTAAATTTCAGCCCCAATCATCATATGTGAATGCAGCATTTTTGTTGACCACAGTATTACATTTAAAAATACCCTAAATTTCTGATAGAGACATGATACTCAAGATTAAAAAAAAATAAATTACAAAATTATCAAAGCCAAAATAAAGTGCTTGAATCTAATGAAAAATAAAAATAACACAACAGAAGTCTTCTCTAACACTTTGCACATCTTTTACTGAAGAAGAAAAGACTAGAAATCTCAGCAACCCACATCTATATTCAAAGTAACTAAATTAATTCTAACACAGCAGCAGCAAAATACAATTCAATAAAACCAGAAATTAAAGAAGTATTTTCTACATTACCATGTATAGAGAGTTCAATTCTAGAATTCTGAATTTATTTCATCTAGATATATTTTTAAGTCTTATAATTGAGCTTTAAATCCTGTACTTATAGGAACCAGAACCTCCATTTCAACAATTCATTCCAAAGAATTTTATATTAAAAATACAATGAAATACATGATTGAAAATATAACTGCTACCAATACAATGAGCCAGAGCGACTCTCTGCCACTGACCAGCAAAATTCCTAACATATCACACACACATTGAGTGATTAATTAGATGGCCTGAGCGCTCACAGGCTGTTGGCAGTGACAGGACCTGTCCTTCCAGAACATCTTGTTGAGCTACCAAGTTTCTGGCCCAAAATACAATACTCATTAGTCCATAGGAAAGCACAAAAGCCATGGAACAGGCAATAAGTGAAAGGTTTCCTCACCTGGGAAATCCTTAGTTGGTCTAATAGGTGTTTGGTTTATTTTCTGAAGATAAGAGCTTATTGGCGTGGAGGTGGGAAATGGGAAGATGCAGGGAACTACACAGTGCTATTCCCTTTTGTAAGTCTAAATTCTACTGGTTAGGCCCTTAGCTGTATGGGCCTTCCACAGAAATTTATTGTACGGAATATTTGTGTGTGATCTTATCTGTGTTAGTCCTTGCTTTCTTAATTATTCTCCAGCACAGCTCCATTAGAATTATTTTGTTCCTCCAAGTTTAATCCACATATTTAAAATTTTAAAATTTAAACTGGTATGTTAAAAAGAAGCACATACAAAGCAAATTATGAACTGTTTTGAGGGCACATGGGTATCTAAATAGCATCCATTTTGTAGTTAGTATTTTGAATATTTCTAATTACATCCATAACAGCATCAGTTAAGAAACAGTTATAGATCAAAAAGGTATAGTCATAATTATTCTAAATTATCAAATCATTACTGGGCATCTCATGATTCTCCAAGAACTCTAAACCAGTTGTCAATATAAAATCCATGTAAATCTAATACAGCACATATACAGCAAAATATCAAAGTTCCCGACATCCCTTTAGTTGAATATTTGTTTTACTCCCTTCTCCACAAGGGTTTCAAGAAGAAAGGTGGCAATTGCTTCTGCTGGCACACTTTGCTGCTCTGTGTACTGCTCTGCTTTGATTTTTAAGGAGGAGACAAAGGGATTGCCAAAACACCATTAAATGAAATCTTCCATTCTACTGCACAGGTCAGAGGATTCCACATGTAGCTGTACCCATGGCACAACTACTTCCTGCAGGTTTCAGAGAGAAAAGGCAGCTCTTACGCACTTTATAAGACCTTACAATTAAGATCTACTTCTGAGGCATTCAAATTCAGCCTCTTCCACCTCCAGATCTTACCTTTTTCATATTCTCACACAGAAATCCCATGAGGTTGTCCTTGATTCATTGCTGAATCAAAGTGTCTCATTCTGAAGAACTGCAGCTGTTCTGTCTCTGTATGTTGCATCTACACTACTCAAAAAGCTAGACATGCTTGACTCTCTTTTTCCACAGTTTAATTTGTCTTGGTCTTGTTATCAAGCTAGAGGATCACAAAGTAGCATGCTAATATGCCTTATAGTTCTATTCTCCTACACCAAACAGAGAATTATGCTTGTATCTAAAACTTGAATTGTGGTTTTTGATTATCAAGAGCTGTAGCTTTACATACATCTGATGATGAAGAAAGTTTGAAAGTTTGTCTCATTATCAATATGAATCATTAAAGCTGAAATTAGGAAATCCTCTTTGATGTTCTGTATTATTCTGTATTTAATGTACTCTTTTTTACATTTGGCTAAAAAAGCTTGTTCAGCAAAAAACCCCAGTTTTTATCTGCTCTATTACCTCTTTTATCCCAACTTTATTCCTTGCTGCTCTAACATACTCTATTACTAATTACTACATTACTGACTAGTACTAATTGCTATATTATGTAACTGGATTTCTCTGCCTTTTTTAGGTCATTTTTTTCCCTAATAAAACAAATAAAATGAGTCTCAAGATACTTAGAGGTTTAAATGTATGTCAGCTAGCTGTCAATCTCTGTTTTACCTTTGTTCCTAAAGAAAGCCATAGTTTTTCACTGTTGCAACTCCTACATAAATCCACCCCCCTTTAGTTCGACATCAGTGATCAGATTTCTCTGAAGTGGCTAATATTAGCCTGAGTTAATGGAATTCTCTCTTGATTTGACACTGGTTTCACACTGATTGCAAACACTTCTAGGATTCCAGATACCAGAAGTATTTTCTCTTTTTCTCAGTAGCAACAAAGCTTTTTAACTCTCCTCAGCTGATCCACTGTGCATGGTCTAGTCATGGGGCAAGGAGAGAGGAATGACAGGATTTCTCACACCCTTTATCCTAAATTTGTCAGCCGGAATTCCTGAATCTGAGACACTGGTGGGAATGGCCAGGGGAAGATCCTGCTCACCCAACATATCACTTTCAATTGTTTGCCAGAATAGCGGGAGTATGAAGCAGGAAGCAAGGCAGAGAGGTTCAGAGAGGTTTGATGAGGTCGTTTGGGAAGTGACTCCAAAAGCCAGTTCTACAAAATGTGAACTGTGTGAGTCCAGCATGTGGCTCTCTCAGCTCCCATCTTGGCCCTTTCCTCTTCACAGTACATCTTGCTTAACAATTTGGAATTGGGAAGCATAGTTCTTATGCAAAACAATAAACTAGTCATGGAAAGATTCTTGAGGGAAATTACACAATCAGGCTGGTGTGGCAGAGGCACAGTATGGTAAATGGCTATGGTAATTTTGTCTCTGGTGGAACACTCTTGTGCTACTGAGCGTATTTATATCCATAATTCAGGTTTTCCAGTATGACAGCATCTACCAGTTTTGCAACTCAGACTTTAGTATATATCCTATTTAGTACAAGTTTACTGGTACCCAGCAAGCAGAAATAAATAGTTGTTCCAATACCAGAAATTAATTTATCTAATCCTTAGTACCGACAATGTTTTTCTCTCATCTGCTTAGCTGTAAATATTTATATGAAAGTTAATATATTACTTGCTTTCCATATGTCTGTCCTGAAACCACACTTCAGCAGCTTCTGAAGGAAGTTATTTCAGGAAATAAATCTTTTGCACCCTGCTAAACTAATGTATACAAAATATTATGGAAGCAGAATGATTATTGTTCCAAAAATAATGAGGCATGTATAAGAATAATAGAAATACAATCTTAATCAATCATGAAGAAAAAAATATAAGGGAGAATCAGTTTCATATTTTAGTAGCTTCTAAGAACACTGAGGTCTGGAATTAAAATTTTCCCACAAACTTCTTAATGTGTGACTATGAACCACACAAGGGTATGTACCTTCCTCTAAAGTCTCTAGTACTGACTTCCAGAGGTAAAACAAGGCTAGAGAGATATAATACAGGATGATTATTATAATATTTCAATATTTAATATAACTTCTATTTTTATAGCTTTTGCCTTCTCATCAAGGAAGGATATTGGATTTTTTTTCTTAAAGTAATCAAGAGGCACATAAAGATGTTGTTGACCTGTTGACTTAGATTTAAAGAAAGAACTAGAACAGAAAAAGTAGAAGAAAATTCTATATGCTGGCTTTCCTGAATGTGGCTTAATGTCTACTTAATGACATCTTTCTCAGGCATGGCACTCATGGGTACCTGCTTGTGCCAGTTGAGAAATTTAAAAAAATCAAAGTCACTGTATACTGTACAGAACATTTCAGTCAGCATTTGACATACATGTTTCAGTTCATGATTCCATAAGAATTTTTGTAGAAACCAGGTAGATAAATTTTACTAACTTGTTTTCTGTCTCTAGATAATATAGGAATTTAATTAAGGGGAATTGAAGCAATGGTAGTAAAAAAGTGAAGACAGAACTCTCATATGGCTTATGAGAGTTATGGTTCTCACATGGCTTTGAAACTACACAATTTTAAGAATGTGTGTTGAATTACTACATATATGTGAATATTCAGTGTCTAGTTCCACAGGTTTGTTGATAGAGTAAGTAACTCATTTTCAAGTATTGAAACTACACTTTAGCAGAAGAATAAATTTAACTGTTTATTTTTGGAGACATTGTTTGATGTGTGCAATAAATAAACCACCATATTCATAAAATAATTCAATTTATAATTTTCCTCTTTAATACATTCCAATAGTACTGAAGGTAAAATTTTAATTAAAAAAATAAAAGATGTAGAGTGAGGCCCAATGATATGGTGTAGGTGAAATGGAAAAACAAGGGTAGTAAATACTTCCTTAGGCAGTCTTGTTCTGTCTAACTCCTTTACATGAGAACCAATTTAATCTGCACCAGTCCTACTTCTGATTCAAATTTCAATTAAGCATTGAGGCAGCAGGAAAATCATGAGATTAAGTCTGGTTATACATACAATACATAAAGTCATATTTTTGTGGTACATACAATCACAACACTTTGATAAGATCCACTCACAGTATTACGCTCATCTCTCAAAGGTGACACCTTTCAAAGCCGACAATATAGAAATACTTCCCCATAAGTGTCAAAAAAACACAGCTAAATGTGAGAGAATCAAGTCCCTCTTACATGTTAATGAACATTCCTATGCCTTGTGCAGTTAAAACTACATTTGCAAAATACCCAAATAATCATGCAGCACATCTACAGAGTTTTAAAGTATCTTAAGCCATTTTCATGGTCTTGGTTTCGTCAATTCTATTTTCATTAAAAGGGCTTTCCATTTGGAAATGGACTTTGCTAAAGCACTTCTGTTTTCCCACACTGAAATGTGTATTCTAGAAAGTAATTATATGACGTGTATTAGTTTACATTATCTGCAAAACTAATGATTAATATAATAATAATTTATAATTGATAAATTTGATGTTTTATTTGAATTCAAATACTAAATGTCTCATTTTACCAATGAGACATATAGATTTTGCCAGTTCTGGGAGCAAGGAAAAACAACCTGGAAATAAAAGTCTAAACCAGACATCTCTTCCTCAGCCAGATTTTATAGGTCAGAAGTCTTGTGTTTTCCACTTAAAATGTGACCTCAATTAATGAAGTCTTTTAGAGGACACTAAATTATTTTTGTATAATAGAAATTTAAATTGAAAATATCTTGATTACTTTAATTAACACACTCTATATGACATGACCCTGTCCCAGATAGTAGGAAATTTTGGAAAGTATATTTAAGGTTATACTACTATGTAGATATTCAGATTCTTGACAATCTGCCATAGCTGGGGTGAAAGCTTTTGTTGGTGTATAAAACACTTTTCCAAGTGCTATAAAGCCACTACTAAACTAAGTAACACTGCATCTTCTAGTTTTCAATAGAACAAGATCACTCTCTGTGCAACTATTTGAAAGCCATGAACATGTTTCAATGGCTCTCATGCCTTCCATCACTCAAGAAACATCTTTTTTTCTTTCTCTTTGAGTTTTTAAATCATGGCACTATTATTCATTCTGATAGACAATTACACTGTTTCATTTGCTTTAACTTATCTTTCTTTAATTTTAACAATCCAGAACACTGTGTGTTAAGAGTTTTGCTGCACATTTCCAAAATTTTATTACAGACACACAAGAAACTTTTACTGAAGAAACAACCTGGCAATCATCTACTACTTTCTAATAGGATGTTGGGTATTTCAGTTTAGCATATTCTGTTGCTTTTCAAAACAAAACTCCCTTGCCTTAGAATGATAATCTTGTTCCAGCCTGGAATCTGATCCTGCTACCTGTTTGTACTTGCTCATTTTCATTTGGCGATTCCTTTCTTCTACATCCATTGCACCTGTTAATTTAAAAACAGAAGAAGAAAAGAAAATAAATACACAAGCAGCCAACAATTCCAAGGTTAAAATTATGCTCATGGAAGTTTTAACAAAAAGAGATGAAATTTGATTTACTTAAATTCCGTGCATATAATTTTATTTCCTGAATTATGATTTTGTAGAAAACCAAAAAGTTGTAACAGGAGGAAAATAGCAGATAAGTATTTCAGCAGAATCGTAATAAGTATTGTATTATCTACACAATTCAAATGAAGCCAATTTTGTGGAAAAAACTCAATATAAATGAAAAACAATGTTTCCAGGGAATATAATGTTACTATTTTAAGAATATTCAAGAGAAATTGAGTCTTTTATTAATAAGGAGGAATGCAAAGATAGCCTGCCTACTTTGAGTAGAGATTCTGGTTCTGCATCTATTATAGTCTTACATATCAAATTAATTATCAGGTAACAACCACGGAATAACCGACTTTCAATTTACTATTTGAGTATATTCTTAGTATGCTCAAAAAATTCATAGAATAACTAAAGAAATCATAAAGAGCCACCCAGTGGCGTCACTGTATTACATTCTAATGAAACACAGCTTCAAGAGCAATTTCAAGATTCATTCTTGGATAAGAAACGTGATTAGTTTAAGTCAGGGATGGGGTCTCCCTACGTGACTCAGGCAATATCTGGTTTCAACAAACTGGTACTGTAACACCACAATTTACAATGTAAAATAATAAGTAAGTAAGTGCCAAAGCTGAGGTGGAAGACTGAGAAATAGAAAAATGAGAGGAAAACAACATCTCAGAAAAGATTTTTAAACAAAATATAATTAGCTATCATACACACACATTTGATTCTTTTCCACTTTAACCTGGCATAAGCCAAGAATAAATCATTATACACTAAATGCTAAAAAGCATTCATTTTGACTTACATTTGTCTTAGACTATCCATAATTTTAATGCAAAATGACTAGGATTAAAATTTCGGAATCCTACTAATCATAAATAGAAGTCTCTGTATATTGTATGTATTGAGCAATTTGGACTGTATTTATGGAACTGAGATGGGAATATTAGATTCCAGTGTACTGCAGAAACCTGGTTTAAACTCTAAACCTTAGTTGTAAGTCATAATCTAACAGCAAAGTGGGGCTCTGCACATAACCTGTGCCTTTCAGCTCTGTATTTTCTTTCCTGAGAACTATAGGGGTAATAGCACTTAGCATGACAGCTGCCAGGTAGATGTTGTGGCACCTCATAGGGAATCTGGAAGGAGAGGAGGTAAAAGGAAGTGGGAATGCAAAAACACTAAGCTGTTCTGTTCTCTAGAAACATTCTGGCTTCTAGTTTTTATATTCTAACTCTCTACCATTACACACTCTACAACAAGAAAGAAAAGACCTCATCAAAAATTTTAAGAGAAATTAAAATTAAGAAAAAGTAATGAGAAAGAATAAATGGTGTTTTATAGGGAGAAATAAATTGAAAAAAGACAGCAGGAGATGAAAATTTCTAAAATAAAATACAGTTTGTTTTTCCTGTCATAATTTTCTTCAACCATTCTAGAACCCATAGCAGTGTTGGCCAATTTATCATTAAGATGAAGTGACTTTTTAGGATCTAGCTTTTAAAGCTCTATTCTTTTTTCTCTTGAAAACAAAAAGTTTACAATGGAAAAAATTTTCTTTTTTCAATGACAGAAGTAACACATACTTTTTTTGAAGTAAAATAGCCCAGCCTCCTCTCAAAGAAAAAAAATCATCTTTTGCTGAAATCAAAATCTTCTTGTCATTTTTCAGTAATATAAGAAAGGAGACATTTTTCACTAAAAGGGATTTTTTTAAAATTTTTCTTATGTTTTATTATGAGACCATGGCATGTTATTTTTGTCTCCAGACATTCTTCCAAATTTCAGGAAATTACAAGTGAAGAAATAATGATTCTTGAGCATAAATTAGAAATTTCACAATTACTTCAGAAAACAGTCATTTTTATCTATGATCAGTTGGCAAAGTGAAAGTTAGATTTCCACAAATCCAATTGCTTATGGTATATACAAAATATGCCAAAATGGAAACCTAATATATAAGGCCTTGGTGTGAGTCCTCTTCAACAAAACAAGCTAAATTTGTAGCTCATTTTTTTCTCAAGAGAAAAACAAGACAGAAAAAATTTGAAAAAAAAAATCAATTCCCATAAAAATCTAGCCTCCATTGTATTTTTGAAGCTGTCTTTAACAACTAAGTGAATTCAGTTATGTGCAAAAAGAGGAAAACCCCAGGGCAGTGGATAGTTCATAATGCAGAAGATAGCTCTGGTTCTACTGCAGATGGAACTGACATGCAGAAAGAGAGCACAGGGTTACTGTCTGCCCCAGGCTGAGCTCATTGTAACTTCAGCCAGACGCAGCTGTGACCTGCATGGCAGTAGGAAAGGTTCAGAAAGTGTCATGGTACTTCCCATTCCCTGGTCCAGCAAGAAAGCATGTCACACTAAGTGCTGGGAATGCAGGGCTCTCATCAGCTCCACTTCTGTCAGCAAATCTCTGCTTAGCTGACACCTGTGTGGGAGGGCTTAGCAGGAGCAGAAAATACTTGTAGAGAGTTCTGTAACTGTCTGGGTGCATTCGAAGCTTCCTCTTTTGACATGAGCTTTGTAACCAAGGTAGGACATCAGTCCTATCCTAGGGACTTTGCTGTAGTCAGGAGCTGTTCATGGAGCACGTGTCAATAAACCAGAACTAACCTGAATCTAACCATTAGTTATCAACAGCGGTTAAACTGTGTAGGAACATAAGCTTTCACACACCTGAATCACTCAAGGGCCGACAGCCCTTGTGCTGTTAGATGCAGAGCTGAGCTGGAGCCCAGTACAACACATTTTCAGGACTATAAATACTGGCACTCGAGAAGGTGCGGCTGCTTCTGATATACTGAAGTACTGCCACAAGGTATCAAAGTGCATGCAACCAAATTTTGGCCGGGTAAAATGACTTCATTTCTGCTCGAACATCCTTCCATGATTTTGCTTATAAACAGTTGTTGTGCCTCCAACAGAAATATCCAATGAGACACTCAAATTTCAGCCATATGAACACAAAACATTAAGACTGGAGGGATGAACAAAGCCTGATGCTGTTCACCAGGCATAACTGGGGTCACTGCACTGTAGGCAACATTCTGGAGTTTTGATTATTTTGAACTCTCTTATAGTAAAACCCCATGGCCTGAAGGTTAGTTCAGTGGGGTTTTCATGGCCACAAGGCAATTCCTGACTGACAGAGACAACTGCTGATTCATTACCAGCCATTCCCCATATTTTCAGAAGAGAACGTGCTGAGGGAAATTGATATAACTACAGAGCAAAGACTCCTGAAATGCCAGAGTAAGGCACAGAAGTACTGTGCAGTGCAGTCCTGTACCCTCTCAGATCCACAAGGACTGTAGTGAGAGACTGCTGTGCTAGAGTTTAGCTCTAGTGGCTACAGTAAATTAAACCTTAGGCCACATGAATTTGACCCTTTTTTATGTGTAGAAATAAAACGACTAGACAAATAACTATAATTTCAATTTTAGCTATAGGATATTTTGTAACAAAAGTAGGGAAATTTCTCAAGACACAGAAAAAAGGGTGCCTGGAGGCTGTGGGAGTAAATCAGAACACCCCAGTTGCTGCAAACAGGATTGGATGAGCAGAGTGCAATCAGAAAATGAAGCCACCTATAGAGACTGTATAATCCAGTAACAAGCAACAGGCAGGACCCCAGCTCAGAGGCAACCAGCTTGAGCTGTCACTACTATTGCCTATTAAACATAGTAGAAAAAGGAACTCTGCTTGATTCTTTTATTGAAGTGGAAGCTAGGGATAAGCTCTACTGATCCACATAATTCCTACCATGGTCTAGGTGGTGGCTGTATAATTCCATTCCTACAACAGGACTTAGGACTGGCACTAAAATCACAGTTTCAGCCTCAAATAAAAAACATTATTTTCATGTTTTAACTTGAAACAAGCTAAGATGAAATAAGATAAGATTCAGCTACTTCACCACTGAAGTGAGGGGCTGTAATCAGTGTTTTGACTAATACCTAACCTTTCCTAACCTCCAGCTGCTCACTGAGTCACAGTTTTACAAGGACATAAGCAATCATTGAATTCAGCCTAGAGCTAAAGTTGTTACTCGCTCTTCAGGTCAAATACTGGCTAGTCTCTAGGGTAAGACTCTTCAGCCGATAGTCTGTGATCTACAGGAGAGACAAAAGGTACAACAGAATGGCCTTATCATCCAGCTCAGCCTAGGGCAAACCTTTCTGGTTAAAAATCAAAATAAAACCAGCAAGGACCTCTGCTCTTTCAATCTTTCATTCTTTTTCTCATTGTCTTCTCCAGTGGGACTTATGAAACCATTATAGTCCCTACAGATGCTGGTTATGGAGATCCTATACCAGGATCTGAGTTTGGAACAGAAGTTTGAGCTACAGTGAGTTACAAAGAGCTAAAGGGAATCTGATATGGAAGAAGTGTGGAGTTTCCCTTGTAATATTAGAACAGATTTTTGAATACATATGGACAAAAGAGAGAGAAAATTTGGGAGGCACAGCCACTAAGTCATGGGGAAAAAACTTATGATGAGGGGACTGATATTTTGGAAATCAGAAACATGTAATATAGCAGAAAAACGTGCAGGTGAGCACGCTCTGTGTCTGGAGATGGGAGGGCAGAGCAGAGGTCTTAAAGTGTATGACATCTGCATGTAGCCGATTCTGGTCTCTTTCTTACCATTTCTCATCCTTATTTAGCACCCTTAAAATAGCAAAGGAAACACTTTTGGGAAAGCCCTTTCTTAGGTTCCATTTTCTAGTGTCTATTTTGAAATCTGCAAAATACATCAAAATTGCACTCGAACTCTTTGCTACATATTTGCTTAAACATAACAGACCAAAGAATTTAAGGGAAAAACACAAAAATACTTTTAATAAGTCACCCTACCTGTATCCCCATTTTCTGGATCTGTTTTCTTTTCTTCTACAAACAAATGAAAGCAATATGCAAAGCAAAGAGGGGGAGAGAAAAAAAATGCAAAATAATAATGAAAGTAATATAAAAATGTATTACAAAGGAAAACATTAACAAAACTCACCAAATTAATATAACTTGAAGGATTTAATCAACCAACCAAGTATGGTGCCCTAAATCTAGAGGCATGTTCACTGCATGCTAGTGTATATATTTGTGTACTCTCATTGAACATTTACTGAAAGGGAACCAATGGGTATTTTGTGCACTTCCAGAATCATTAACACATTCAAGAAAGAGAGAGCAAGGCAGGTGTCAGGTGGAGTTACTTTACAGCTTCCTTGATCAGGATGATTCAAAAATAGAAGTAAAACAAATTTGCTCGTGCTGTATGTTTTATGAAGTGCACACACGAGTCTAATGGTTCAGGCATAAAAATTGTGTCAGAATGAGTTTTGGCTATTACTTTAAATCTTCATTTGGTTGAATCAATTCTCATAGCTTATACAGATTAAAAGGTTTAATAAATGATATTACTATAACTTGTCTTAGAGTTAAAAATTATGAAGAACAAAAGGCACTAAAATCAATACTCAGAACCGAGTTCATGTGCATAAACTCAGCTGACTGATGCCAACAAATACTCTGAATACATATTAAAGGTTGTAAATGGCTCAGGGCATTCGTCTGTCACAAAAACATGAAAATACATTGGATCCCTATCAAATAATTTGGCAGCCCATAAATAATTTGAAATCCAGTTTTGGTAAATAATGTGAAAGAATTTTAAGTCAAATGAAATTTACTTTAATTAGAAATGCACTAACTGTTTCCTGTTCAACATNCAACAGCCCCCAAGCTACACACCAAAAGAAGTATGCATTACTAGAACTAAATATTTTTCCAGAGTTATTGGTTATTGAGGCTTGCTCAAAAAATTATGATCTAATTTACAGTATACAGACTGAAGAGGAAAACAGTTGTATTTTAAGAAAATACTACTTTGCAGGTAGGTGTCAAAGCACAGGATGAAGTCAAACAGAGAGAAATCATACTCAAGCAAGGTAGAATCATAAGAAGGAAAAATGTCTTCCTGCAGAGAGCATAAATAATATGCTACACTTCAACAGGATCTGGCTATCATGTGTGGGATCAAGATTATTGTTCTGCTGGCAACCTCTAGTGGAACTATTAGGCAAATTAATGGGAAACAGATATGGCAGGTCATAAAGCTACACCTTCAGAAACCAGTGGGCATTAAACCAGTTCTTGGAACTTCTCCCGTTCCCTGACCTTGCCTGCCCTGTACTCTATACCATTTTTAAATAAGGCTTTTTGCGTTCTTGTGAGTCGGCCTTTGGGCAGCCTGGCCTTACTCTGTGTGGGCTGTGGAGAGTGCTAAGAAAATAGCTGAGAACAATAGGTTTTTTGCTTTTCAACCTTTCAATTACTTTTTCTTTTAAATTGCTGCGACCAATATAAAATGTACAAATGCAATGTCTTCTACTGTCACATTACTTTCTAAAGCAGAAAGCGATTTGATAGCAATACCACTGATCCTACATAATGCACAATAGAGGAAAGTGAATTGAGCTTGAGCTCAGTGAGAATGATGACATTTCTGAGTTAGTCCATATGCACAATGAAATCTTTGCCTAAATATTATCTTAGTACAGAAATCTTATACTAGATAGGGTAATTATTTTTTTTAAGATGCCTAGAAGTTCATTCACCCTTATATCTGGATGTCTTTCAAACACAAATCTTTAAATAAAGACACTGTCAAAATAAAGAAGTTTGAAATCTAGCCAACTTTCACTCATTCTCGTTCTAGGTATAAAAAGTACATAGAAAAATATTTCCCAATGGGATTGTAGAGAATTAATACCACAGGATTAGCAAACACAAAATTCTATTAAATTCTTGAATTTTAAAAGAAGTGCCATGACAAATCACTACATTAGGTATATTCTTTAGATTTTTAGTAGAAAGGTCAACACAGTGGATCCTACTCTTCAAACTGAGGTTTCAGATGTATTGTGAATAGCTGTCTAAAGAAGTACTAGAAAGGACAGAAGATTGAATTGAGAAAGATCCCACCTAGGCGGAAGCAGTAGAACTTCATAAAATTGGTATTATCCATTTACCAAGTAAAACAATATTAACTTCACAGCAGCAAAGATCTTCACTGCACCTCTAAAAGAATTCAGGGCAGGTTCAAGATGTTGATACTCAAGTAATTGATGCTTTTGTTTGTAATGTGTTCAAAATAAAAAAGCTCTAAGGAGTCTTAATGTCTTGAAACTGCTGAAAACCCATAAATCACTATGAGATTATTTAAAAATGTCTCAAAGTGGTGAAAAACTCACCAGTCATTCCTAAAAAATCTTGTTCTAATTTTTTTTTTTTAAATATTACCAGTATAATCACATTAGTGAGTATTTTTCTACATTTCTTGATTTAACCCTGGTTTACAAACTGAAAAGCATATATTGTATCCCGTGGTGTAATGATCTCAGTTCAAGAACTAATTTTTTTCAGATCTATACACTTTGGAGAAAATAAATCACTGCTTGCATGAAGGAGACATTTCTGCACATTACAGAAAATAACCGCATGTTTTCAGCTTAATCAAAATACAGATATATTTCAGTATATTGGTGAAATCTAGAGATAACTATAGATATAGAGAGATTGAAATTCTAAAACATTCTCTCTCAAAACCTTCTTCTATCACCACAGTAGACATTACTATTATAATGACCACTGACATTTTATTTAATAGTAGACACAGTCATGCTCACATGGTCTAACTCCCTGTTCTTTCTAACTGGTTCTAATATATCTGAGAAATATCAAGCAATCTAACATGTATCTGGAAGATAAAATGAACAGAAAAGAATTCTTAATAAGAGCCTGATTCGAGTGTAGACTTGTCAAGAACTAAACCTTATCCAAAATGGCCTCGATTTTCTTGGAAATGCCTCAGCTCAATGAGCTTTGCTGTTCTGATGAGTATCTGGAGGTGCCAGGGCCCCATCAGACTTCGCTCACCTCACACCAAGAAGTCTAATTTAGCATGGACTCCAAGTTCCTTGGAACAGAACATGTCCATCTCTGTACATGATAGAATAACAGTTCCACAGAAGAAGCAGGATAGCAGATTTCTCCCTAGTCATGGATACTGATGGCAGTATTGAACAATCACTCAGACTTGCTGGCTTCCTGGTGAAGAAAAGGGGCAGCCTGACTCTGCAGCGTTAAGTGTACAACTGGGAGGAAGGTACTGGGCTTTATAGTCTTCTTCCCAAGGTTTCTCCCTTCTCTCACAGCTGAGTGCTCCAAACTTAAGGTTAGATCCTGGTTTTGTCTTGACCTTTCTCTTCTCTCGCACCTGGGATCCAGGTGAATGAGATTTGCATAAACTGAATAGAGGCCTAAAATAAATCTTGACTTCCGTGCTTGGAATGAAAAAAAAAATTCATGTCATTGCAAGACACAGATATAGAACTCCTGTGTTTGTTTCTGAGTTTAGGTAAAAGATAAGTCAATGACAAAAAGCTTTATCATTCTATTTTTCATATTTGCAGACACTTAATATCAACAATATGATTAGGAATTCTATTTTTACAGTGGATAAATTAGCTCCTATACTAAGGTGCTTCATTGAAAATTGAGTCTGATTTCTCAAGGTAGTCCAAATTATTAAATGAAATTTTATTTTTAAAATCAAATATACGTGTAGTACCCTAGCTTCAGATAAGCACTTCAAAAAATGCTAGATGAATCTCTTACTAGAGATTTCTCTTGAAATGATACTCATGAGAATGTAGGAAAATCAATTTTATTCAAAAAAAAAAATCCCTGAAACAGCATCACAAAATCACAGAATATTCTGAGCTGTAAGGGGACCCAAAAGGATCATTGAGTCCAGCTCCTGGCCCTTTACAGGACAGCCACAAGAGTTGCACTGTGTGCCTGAGAGTATTGTGTGAGCACTTCTTGAACTCTGTCAGGCTTGGTGCTGTCACCCCTGGGGGAGCTGTTCCAGTGCCCAACCACCACCCTCTGGGTGAAGAACCTTTTTCTAATATCCAACATAAAGCTCCCCTGATATAACTTCAGGCCATTCCTTCTCTTCCTGTCACTGGGACCACAGAGCAGGGATCAGTGTCTGCTCCTCCTTTCTGCTCAGAAGGAAGTTGTAGACTTCCATGTGGTCTCCCCTCAGTCTCCTCAAGGCTGACACCTCAGTCATTCCTTGTATGGCTTCTACTCGTGCCCCTGCACCATCTTCATAGCCTATTATCAAATCAGGTGAAGGAAAGACGATTGTCTCCTAAAAGTAAAACATAAAACGTAGACGTGTTTGCTTTGAACATCAAAACTTTCCAGTTAGAGGTCTTGTACTCAAAGGAGGACATTTCCCCCTGTTTGCTGAGCTATTCAATTCCAATTCTACCTCTAAGGAATTAGCTCTAAATTTTGTTATTCTGGCTTTAACACTGTGAAAAATATAACTGCCTAACTGCTATAGGTCTAGCAAAGTATCAGACGCTGTGATATAAGTGGTTACTCAACTTCTCTCTAGGCCCACTGTCCAATTTGTGGCAAATTTGTGGCAAATATAAAAAAGGTACTGTTGCAGCAAACAAGTTCTTTCCAAGTCTGTGATCCACATCACAGTCTGAATGAAAACAAAAAAAAATATTAATTGTTGTTGAAGTGTTCTTCAACTTAATATTACTTATATATTCTTGATACTTAATATTACTGTTTAAATGTCACTGAAGTGTCAAATATTGCCCTTAAAAGGCCACGCTTAAAAGAAGACTTTTTCAGCCAGCCAGCTCCTTAGCAGGGAACACGGTTTCACATTCCTGTTTTCTATTTGAGGATTTCTTGATGGCATTTTTCTTTAGGATTTTTTTTTTTCTTGTTGGTTTCAACCTTGACACATTAAAGAAAGACTAAAACCCAGGGGACATTTCTCGCCACTTAAACAAACATTTATCACAATGCTAAAAGCATGTTAACAATGTTTCCTTGGATTCTTTGCAGAATACATGGCACTGTTTAGTAAAAGAACAGAATAAAATTGTGTGGTGATCTAAACAGGGAAGTTAAAGAATCCCTACAATCCAATCTTTGTAAATTGACAGGGTCAGCTAAGGTCCCCATCATTAGGTATAGATCAGTGTAGATGGTAAAGGACAAAGATCTTTTGAAGCAAACTGGAAAGTTCTATTTTGCATATGTATTAAAGTGATTATTGGGGCTGTGACTATCCCTTTTTTAATGCTGCCTAGATCCTTTTCCAAGGTGACTTTTGCAGGGTTGCCAGTGATAAATTTCTGTGCTGCCTCATACAAAGGCATACACACACTTTGGTGGCTTTCATAAAATACTGTGGCCTACATGGAAAAAGCATGTAAGAAAGAAGCAGTAAGTCAAATATTAGCTAAAACATCCCATTTTGTTTTTTCCAAGAATTCTGGCACATCCTTCATAAATGACATGAAATAAGATTTTGAAAGGCCCTTATATTCTGTACTCATAATAATCCATTCAGATCAGCCACACTATAAACTGCATTGTTTTCAGGAAAACCTGAGCACAGTCTTGTTATGAAGCTTTCCAAAATCCTGTTTGCCAACCGTGCTTCTCAGAGTTCCCATCATTGGTACACTCCAAGGCATAACTATGGAAAATTTCTCATTCTGATACAGCCACTTCCAATCATCACCATAAACATTTGATAATTATGCCAGTGCTTTCAGAAAAGCTAACAAGTATTAATGGAGATTCTTCAGCCATCTGAAGAATGCAAGACATCTTCATTATCATCTCAATAACTAGAAAGATGGTCAAATGTTTAACCAAAGAACAAAAAATCATCACCTGCATTTAAAACTCAGAATAGTTATGAATTAAACTACCAAACATTTTGCAAAATTATCCTGTCATTTTAAATTACATAATCTTATGATTTTTTCCTATTTTAGCTTCAGCAGACTGATCATCAGCCTTTATTTTTGTGGTTTAGTACAGATGGCTACTTCGGAAGTCTTTGGTTTCTGGATTTAATTCTGAACAAAATAAAAAATAAGGACAAAGAGCCTCCCAGCCATCCAGTATGTTACATCTATTACTATGCTAAGTACCTACAGTCTGCATTCAGATTTTACAAAATTAGGCTGAATTTGGTGTTTAACCTTTGGGTTTTGTTGACCAAATACAGATCTAGATGCTTTAAATGTCTCTTTCACAGTCTAAGGCATCAGATTTTAAACAAGCCTGTCAAACTAAATATCACAGAAGTGTTCAGAGATGCACAAATAATTTAATCAAATTTGTGCTAAAATGTTACAAATTCTACCCGGAAATGTCTTTTCAATGTAAGGAAAATGGAAACAGAACCAGGCAGCATCCTGCTCCTCAAAAAAAAAGTGTGTCACAGAATACTGACTATAACAATAACAACTCAAAAGCAGAGAAGTGTCATGTTCTGTTTATAAAGGATAAGTACATCACAGTAGATTCACTCTTGGAAGACTCGAAAAACCTCATGGTTCTGTAAGATAAGAATTAACTTAAAAACCCATGATCCTTGTCTTCTACTGCAATTTATTGCTTAAACACTCTGGACTATACCATTTTTTGTCCTTGTTTTCCCCAGTAGTGAATTTGCTACACGCTTTCACTGTTCGACTCTCCACTGTCCATGCCTATGAGCTTTTCCAATTTGGTCATTCACCTGCACTAGAGTTTGTTACTTTTTGTAGGCTTCATTTCCATCAATCATATTATTAGAAAGAAATATCATAATAAAGCACAGAAAAAAAATTTATTTCAAAGCCCTTGTCTATTTGAATTTCACTCTGAAAGTTAACAAAAACTCCAATCAAGCCTTTGTGTGCTCTTAACATGGCAGTTTTATGCCAGAGGTTGCAAAAAAGGACTTCAGTATCTATTTCCCTACCTTTCATGGCCCTTTAGAAATAGAACAGTCCCCACCATCTTCCAATGTCCATCCACCTTAGAACATTTAGAACACCTGGGCATTACTGTGTCATCCCTTCTCAACCTGGAATCAACCTAAAATTAATTGCTTAGCACTATTTTTGCTGTAGGTGTAATGACTGCCTTTGTACTGACATGCATCTGCCTTTCCAATGTTTTGATTATCATTTTTTGGGCAGTTACTTGAGTCAGCTAGATTAATTTTTGGAATTCTGAAGAGTGTTCTCTGTATTTCATATGTTTGAAGAACAAAGTAAGTATTACGTGCAATTGCCAGTAATTTTTGGCACGATGATAAGTGGTTGGTCTGACCCATCTTACAGATGAGAATAAAGATGTCTACTTCTCACTAAGGCTCTTGGGAAGAAAAGAGCTCATTTCCACTTCTCCTGAATGGAAGTATTCTTCGTGAATACATGGGGATGTGAACAGGTACACATCTCAAGAGTTTTCACAATACCTAAGCCTGTGAAACAAATTAATTTGAAAAATATGAAAACCCTGCATCTCAAGGCAGGTTTGTGAAAACCGTGTATCACAAAGCTCTTCCTTCACCCAAGAAAAACAGGGTTTAATCATTAAGGATGCTACTGCTCTCAGATAACAAAATTTATATTCAAATATGTTTGTTTCTTGTCTTTCTGAATTTGCTTTTGTGCTTGAAATATACAGCAAAAGCTTTGCACACACTTTCATAAAACTTCTCAATTAAAAAATCTAGACTTTTTCAAGGAATAATTTTTTTTTTTTTTACAATTATAGATTATAATATCCAGAGACGAAATTGCAATATTTTTTCTATCAATACAATTGGAACATATTCAGATATTTAGCTTTCACAAGACTTCTCGGTCTAATAACACCTAAAATCAATAGCTAATCCTCTGGAATACATAAATGTTTGGTAGCATGAAAAATAAACCATGATAAACAAACTATGCGAAAACCATTTTCTAAGAAAACCTGTAAAATGATAATCCTAGATTCACACTTCTTAAAGCAAATTCTAAAACAATGGGAAAACACTTTGTTCTAAAGTATGCCTTTGGAATGTCACCCTTGCTTTTTAGCTGGGCTCCAAGTGCCTTGTACAGAAACATGTAACTCATTTTGTTACTAAGGCAAATATGGAAGACTACCTTTTTCAAAAGTACATCTGAAAATATGTTTCTATACCCACAACAATTTTCTCCTGAGTTTAAGGGCAGTAATAACAACTCTTGCAACTGCAGTGCAGATCATGCTTTTGCATTTGTGTGCTAGACAATTAAATTCATTAGTGCCTAATATATTTACTTAATGCTGTGACCTAAGTAGTGTTTTGCAGAATTGCAATGTCAAAAAAATTTAGTAATACCCAGTATTACCTACTTATATATGTTCAAGAAACACAGGTGATGAAAACACATATTTTTCTGACCATTTTAAGATCTGATTTCTTCCAACATCAATATGGATATGGACTGATTGCATATTCTGATTTAATATATCGATTCAATCAGTAACTCAAAGGAAGGTTTTTGAATAAAAAGGCCCACAGCTTTTATTATGAATAGACAGGAAATGGGTCAGACAGTCTTCGAACTTCATTTTGGTAATAAAAGAGATTCAGAATCACTGCACAGGAACTGACAATGAATCATAAGCACAAGGTAAGTAAACTCAGTCTTTCTACAGCATAATTTATTAATTCCTAATAGTAGTTATTTACAAAAGCAGGATTTCAGAAAACCCTGCCATTTGTCTTCCTTATCCATACTCAACTTTTTTTACCCTGTAATTTTAACAATTTCTATCTTGACATTTGGTAAACATGAAAACCCCAGCAAATAACATCTGCAAGATTCTGTAAAAAATATCTATGAATCTAATTAGGACAAGACCAGTACGAAAGGTAAAACTGAGCTCTGAAGTAGCCAATTGTAGTAGAGAAAAGCCAAAAATGTTTCACTAAATATTACCTAAGTTTAATGGACCTGCCAATGTACCCCAAAACTTCTCCAGATCTGGTAACCTAAATGGCATCCAAGTGGCTTTTATTTGTTGGGATAATAGCAGAGACACAGGAATATAATTGAAGCTTTTTCACAGTGATTTTAAAATTTAAATTTTATAGCTGAATTTATTTAACTTAAGTATGGGGAATTTCATTGTTGTTCTATATACCACAAGTGAGCAAGCAGGGAAGTGTGAACAAATACTGCATTTTCAGAGCTAGGATGCCTTGATAGCTGTTAATTCTCTGCCAGTAATATAAGGTACATGGAAAATTCAGTAAAATGGCAGATTAAAATTTGTTATGAAAGAAAGCATAAGTAACACACAGTATGAAATAAAAGCCTCATAAACAATATCAGTAAGTGAGAACTCCTCTAATGTTTTGACTTCTTGCTCTCATACCATTGTAACTTTTTTATTTACACTTTCTGGCATGAGAAAAGAGGTTTTTTTCACTAAAAATTCTACTTATAATTGAAACAGTTCTTATTCAAAAAACTAAGCTTGAAATTCCAGTACATGAAATTTAACTTACTGAAATTATTCGATTTTGGAATTATATCCTCCCAGAGTCAAAAAGAACTAGTTATATAAGAGTTTCCACAGCTTTTGTAGCAGTTTTCAAATGCATAGATAAAACAAATTATAGATTGTTTTCATGTGTTAGCTGAAAGGCTAACTTTAAAGGCTAATTTTCAGATGATTTGAGATGGGAAATAAGAACTGATATGATAGAAATCAAATCAGTTTAAAGTCTTAAGATATAGACTCCTTGTCATCAGTATACTTTTCATCACTTTTTATTGAGTACACAGTTTATAGGTAGTAGAAATTACCTAAGTGTCTTAAACTGAAATTCTTACACTTTGACAATATTTTGCCAGTATATTGAGGGGGAAGAGAGGGAAAAGTATGTGAGGTGAGCTGTGATAAAATCTATAGAAAAGGTAAAATGAAAAAAATAACACAGAGAAAAGCAGTAGAAGAGACAGACCTGAGTTTGTTCTCCTTGATGATTCCGCTTCTTCTGTGATCACATCGTGTAATGTACAGACATAGACAAAGGAGATGGGCGTGAGAGGATGTACTCAGAAGGTTAAAACTGACACTGAGGGAAAGGGCCAAAAATTGTTTTAGAGAGAAGTCTGCAGAGCAGAGTTAGTAAGTGGAGAAAAAAATAAAAGACACTAGAAGAAAAAAGAAAGCTGAGAAAGAAGTGGTTAAACTACTGTTGTTAGAAGAGAACAGTAAAGACAGAGTTAGTATAGGAGCTGAGGAAATAACAAATGTTATAATTGACAGAAAAGTCAATCCTTGCAATGATGCTGAAGAAAAAGCTGGATAGTAAAAGGTATGTTAACTAGCATAAATGATTTTGTTCATGACTGTTCAATTTTTTGAATGTTATCTACTTGAACGCAATTATTTTTCTCTTTCAAGTATTGAACACTCAGTTTAATGTCCAAGGGACTTCTATTATTAGATTTTTCTATTATTAGATTATTGTTGAAGCAAACTTCAGATAACAAAACAGAAAATAAATATTTTTTTGCAAATGTATGTACAAGCTCAGACATTTCAGAATCCACATAACACACTCTGGAAAGGACTGCATTATTGTAAATGCTCTGCCAAAGGCAAAATTATCAAGACTGAAATACAGAACATGAGAAAAGAGAATGTATAGCTATTAGCTCTCATGGTCAATTCAGGATACTTTTTCAGAACCAATGCTGGTCTCATCTCACAGAAGTCTAAATTACTATAAATGCATGCAAGTTAAATGCCAAAGCATCTCATTACTTTATTACTTCACATTCAAAAGAAAGCACACTGCCATTTTAGACATGGAAAACATCTGAGGGATAGTGCCATGCTATGTACTGAAAATCTATTTGTTACAAAAGAATGGGAGGAATTCATCTTGGAAAGTAATAATAATTACAAAGAGCTTTGAAGCCACTGTTGCTAGCAGAATAAATGTTTTCACCCACAAATCATCCGAAATACAAAAAAAGCCCCCAAAACTATACTTGGTCTAATTCCAACGTGCAGTTTGCTAGTGAGTCACAAAACACTGCTCATAAATTATTAACACTGTAGATACTAGATAAAGTCCAGAAAGTTTTACACATCACAAAAATATCTGTAGTTTTATTGGCATTTTACAGTCAATATCAAGATACCATTGAAAAAATGCAAAATTAGAATAAGCAACATAAATCAATAAAACAAAATTAAAGACAATACTAAATTTTATCTGATAACCATTGTCTTCTACACTTAAACAATTTTATATTACAGCGTTAGTTTATGTTTTGATCTACTATCAAATGCCAAGACTGTACCAAAATTGTTGCAAAACCAAGAAGCTTGAAACATACAAAATTAGAATGCATTCTTAGGCAATTAAATTTGCTTACAGAATGAACACACGTTAGTGTTATATATGAGATATATTGTGTTAAAGCATAGCAGCTGTCAATTTTGACAAAGGTTGCTATGTCTTTGCATGTTAAAAAACAATAACGCAGTATAAATATTTTTTTTAATCTGGGCAAGTACAAAGAATCCATTGGAACAATCACAAATAAGCAAACAGAAAGATCTCCATCTCCGTGTCATGTGACACTATATAAGGTAGCTATAATTGCTGTAAGTGCTAAATAATTAAATAAATCATTATTAGCACCACCAAAACACAGCTAAAAGTATTCAAAATGTTCTGAAAAAAATTTTATATTACATATATATAGCCCTGTATATAGCTATACACTCCTAGTATAGCAAAACCAGTTATTAGAAAGTCTCCATCAAGACCCCACTATCCTTGGTTTATTATTTTTAATATTCATAAGAACAAGCAGCTTTGAGATATATCCTACAGTAAGAGAAATCCTTCTCTATAAATTTTCAAAGTATTAAATCACATTATTTCCAAACTTAGAATATGTCTGGTATGATAATGCAAGGTATTTTAGTAATGCCAGACAGACACAACTGAATAGCAAGGCAGCTCTCGTTGAATATTTAGAATCAAATGACCCATATTTGCATGCATATCAGTGACATATACCAGTATTTTTTAAAGTAGCATTTTTAGAAGTCCTCATGCAAAGTATTTGTTATGAAAAAAAAATTACACATCAAAGTGGCAATCAAAGTCATTCTTAACTACAAATACTTTTCAGTTTTAGGTTTTTACTTATAAAACATATTAGAAGAATAATTCTAATAGAAGCCAGAGGGGACAAAAAAGATAATAGTTGCCATCTCCCTGTGGATACCTGATCAAATGATACTTCATCTGTTGAGATAAATGTATTATATTTTGCATTTATTGTTGGAAATATTAAAGAATTGGTAGAAGTTGTAGCATGGTAATGCACCAACTTCTTTCAAATAATGATGTGAAGAAGAAAGTACCAATAGACTGATTATTTTAAAACAGTGGGACTTATGTGCATCAATTTTCTCCTGATTAAGACACCATGCCATAAATCTGAACCAATAGTTTGAAAATTATCGTTCTGTTCTTTTAACTTACAAAATAATCTTTTGAAAGAAATACATTTAAATGCAAGAATAAAACAATGTCACTGATTCTATTAAATTTACATCACATCAATAGGCAGTCTCCATTTGTAGTTATTGCTTTTTTGTGGAATTAGCATTTATTTGCATCAATTGTTCATCTCGATGTCTGAGAGTAGTATGTATAAGGCTATTACATACAGATTTGGAACAAAGGAAAATCTTACTAAATAAACATAAAAAGTTAACAAAAACTTTAAGTTTGAAACCTGCCCAAAATAAGTATCATCCCTTATATCATGCTTTGACACAGAACTGTTCATTGTAATTAAAGTCACCCATTAAAAAGAAGTATTTAGGAACTCAGTGCTCAAAAAATTTTTACACGGCAAACAAACTCAACTAAAATTCTTAAAGCAGCAGAGAACAGAGAGATGTAAGTTAATGACTCTCTCTCTTTTTTTTTTTCCTCAAGAGTTTTCTGAATACCAGTTTTATATTTTCCCAAGAACCAAAGATCTTTCACTGCAAACAGAAGGTCAGATTTAAAAAGTCTCATTTCTGGACACACTTCACAAAATACGATATGCAATAACACAATCAAATAAACATCATAAAACACAGAAGAGACTCTAAGACAGAAATGCTCCATAGAGTCTGTATCTTCCATAACTATATGTCATTAACCTGGATGTGATTAGACCTGAAGACTGATATAATACATTTAACTCTCAGGAAAGAGATCCCCTGACACCATTCAAACTCTGCAATGCTAAGGATACATATATACAAGAGTAGACAGAAAACCTAAGAGTACAAATATTTGTCAGCAGAAGATTTAGATGAAGAGGATATATTACTACATTGAGATGTCAATAAAATCTGTATTACTTAATACTCTTTAAAAGCATTAAGCCAGAACTAAATACAGAGCCTGTCCCACACTTCTGGATTTTTTAATGAGGTAGTTCCCTCTTAGTTGTAGTTCTTTATCTTAAAGCATAAACCTACACACACAAACTCACATCTGTATACTGGACATAATCTGATATTTTTACTCAAAAATACAGCAAGAAAATACAGGAAGGACTGAAGCAAAACATTTAATTCTGCAATTACATAATATAGACTATGTAATATATGCTATGCAAAAAACACAATAGGTAAAGACAGTAAATAGAAAAATCTTACTCCTATCCACAGACAAGGATAGTAGAGACAATTGTAGAAAATAACAGAAGAAGAAATTGTAAATATTCTCAGTGTCATAAACTCTCTAATTCAAATTAAACCATGTAGTCTGCATGACTTTTTCATAAGTCTCAAGAGATAAACTAAATGAAGAATCCAGAGATAGTTTTTTAATTTTTTTTTTAATTGTTCTGTTTCTCTGAATAAAGTTCACATGGTAATTTTATAAGGGGGAAAAAGAAAAAATAGTAACACTTCAAAATATTAATGCACTATAGTTGCACATTGGATCGGAAATATTATGAATCCTGAAAAGACAATTACCTCTCTCTCCCTTGTCCTATCATTACTTTGCCTTTTCCAACCCATTTCTAACCATATCTCTTTTTTCATAATTTTCAATCTCTCAAACTTTCAATTCTGACTACAAACTTCTATTAAAATAAACATAATTTTGAATTATTTTTGACTAGTGTTTTCACATTGCAACTGAATTCATGGTAATAGACAAGCTACAATTAGTTTTCATTACATAACATTAGATTTTTGAAAGTCTTTGTCTGTGTAGGTGTCAAGGCACAGTCCTACCCAGGAGAGAGACTTAAATGTTCCACAGATAAAAAAATAAGCATGATTCCCTTTAAATTGAAAGCAAATATACCCATCTAAAGATCTATCATTTGTAAGCACACATTATATTTTCTGATGTGCTCATACCATTGCTATGATTTCTCTAAAACTTTACTTCCATATTACAGAAATATGTCTTTCCCCAAAATAATTACAAGGAAACTCAATTTTTACCTAATTTCAGTCCAAGATTTATAAATCCATTTTAACTATCCTGTGTCCTTTTGTCCAATAATATATAATATATGTCAGCACTTTCTCAGTTCTGTTCTTCTACCAGTCCTTGGAAATCAAAAGTCTCTGTGGCAAAGGTTGGATATTTAATAACACTGCAATGTTCTCAAGAGCCAGTGATAATGAAACCATTACAGGATGGTTTCAGGTAATAGCCACCAAATCAACGGCCTCTCTGTAGGAAAAAGAGGGGAAAGCCGATACTGTTTTCTTTGCTATCTTACAAAGGCAGTTTCCGCATCTCTATCCCTGGATGGAGACACAGGTCACTAGACCGTTTCTAGCTTCCAATATTTTGGACTGTGAGACAGGGAATAGAAATGAGTATCTCTGCCATGGTACCCAAAACTGCGTGTTTTTTCTGTTTAAATTACCTTTATGGGTTCAAAAGATGCTAGTGGTGACACTGACAAAAATAATTGCTTTTTAAGACAAACAGTATCCTGCCTAGCCTTATCTGTACCAGTGCAGGACACATTCTCTACACACAACCTTCTTTTTCAACATCCTCTCTTAAGGCCTCACATATAAAAATGCAAAACCATGTAAAAATGTTTGCCTGCTGTACTTGTTTTTTTTCTTTTCCTTTCACTGCAAATGAAATCTGATTAGAGGACCAGAGTTTTAATCACTTTCTTTCAAATACCATCTATTACAACTCAGATGCAGTGGTGAGTGCCAAAAATACTTAACAATCTCAGGTATGAACAAGTAACTGTTTCTCATCCTTTTTGATTTAGTGGTGTCCTAGAATCCAGTATTCTCTGACAGAGTGCTGACAATCGCTAAAGAACAGCACAGATTCAAAATATGGCTTGAATTTTTATGCTATGCTTACCTACGATTCTGCAGTTTTACCCTTCCAATCCTTCAAAATCTTTGCATAAATACAATTGAGTCTTTGAAATATGCATAACACAAATTCTGTAAATTGCATCAGAACTTAGAGGTTAAAGGCACTGTTAAAAAAACCCCGTTGATTTCTGATATTCAGGAAGAGAAATCCTATCACCATCTTCTATTGAAAAGTCTGCAGCACAAGAACCATTTTCCTACGTTATTTAATGACTTTCAATTGTCCTCCAATAAATTTGATAATCCCATTTCTAGTCATGCATATTTCTTGAATATTTTTACAGGGTACAGTATTACTGTTATTTTTCTGGGGTTTGAAATTATTTTTATTATCTATTTATGCTTTTCTCTACAATTTGCTCTTAGACCTCAGTTATTCACTCATGGTACTCATATAATCAACACCTATTTGTTCTCACAGGTTTTCTTAGCTATAATACTGCCATGGTTATTTCCATGTCACTGGTTAGGTGAAATTCTTAAAAGATAAACTGCACTTAAAGACAGTACTAGCTTTCATAACAGGTCATATCAGAAAACTCATCAACAGATGAAAAGGCAATCAAAATGGGAGCAACAATACAAGGTGTCCCTATTCCTCCTTGCCTCCATTGCACCCTTCTGCATTCAGAGACTAAGTTTTATTAGTATGACTTCACTATTTTCTGTGCAGACAGAACATTTAAAGCATGAAAGAAAGTGCAGTCCTGTGCAGAGGGAAAATCCCGTACTGTAAAGGTTCAAGGAATTTGAAACTCCCTTAGGTAGGTTCTGTCAGGCTGCATCACTGTTATATCATGATCATAGACAAAATATAGCTCAACATCCAGATATGAGTACAGTGTTATGGCACCTTCTTCTAGATGTTCTGACTACTATGTCTTGAAAAGTAACTATTTGAAATTATATTGGGTTGTCTATAAGGAACAGTTGTGCGCACACATGGTAGATTATGCCAGTCCTAGAAGCTGCATTACCCCACTCCTACCACTGAAGTACGTAAGGCTTTTTGACAGATTCAGTTTGGAAAAACATCTCAGGAATATAGGGATGTGGCATTTCATGTCCATCGCAGAGTGGTCAGAGCCACTCAGATGTTTCTGCCTCATGTATCATCATCCCATGCAAGAAGGCATTACTGTAAGTTAAAACAGAAGTTATACACTTATCAGGCATCAGTCCTCACAAAAAGACTTAGGACTGTAAAGTGAAGAACACAACTTTTAGTTAACTTTGTAGCTATTGTAGACTTTGACAATTGAGACCAGTTTAGCTTTTCAAACCAATTGTGTGTATTCACTGGAAATCAGTGGTTCTGTTCCAGACAGAAAAATAGATCGAAATCCGATAACTACCATTTCAATATACAAAACATCTGTAAAGTGAGAACTTTTAGTTGTTCATATTTGATTCTGATTTCTATTCTTCTGCCTGTTTTTGTCTCTCAATTATACAATTTTACTCATGCTCTAAAATGTAGAATGCTCCAAGAGCAGCCATCTAAAAAATGTCTCCTCTTTCTAAAATATGGAGAAGGTGGCCCTAAAAATTCTGCCAATAACTATAAATAAATTATCTGCCTAAAACACAGTCCTAAGCCCACCTCAGCTGGAAGATGGAGTTAATGTTCATACCTAGCTACTACGTAAGGGAAAAGTCAGGGCAGAGGCACTATTCTGCTGAACTCTCCCTGGAAAGACAACAGTGCAGATGTCTAGACATTGTATTTTGAATCTATCATGCAATAGTTAAAACAGCTGGAAAAGAAGATGTATCACATTTTGATCCTGACTCTTATGAGCAGTATTTGTTTTATCCTGTAACTACTTTTGATGCATCAAAAAGTTGGGGAACAGGAAATGCAAGTGCACATCCAGACTTCTACAGCTAGCTTGCCTAATTCCTAGGTAAGAGTCACACCAGATTTTGCTGGTTTTCCTCAGTTCTGAGTCTTGCCCTTTCAGCTGTACAATAGTTGAACTTCAGTAAAACACTTGAATATTATTGGTAATATATTAGTATGTTGGTGAGATTATAGTATTAATTTAGGAGGTGACACAGCTGGCCAATCTTGTAAACTTTCATTTGTGTAACTGGGAAAAGGGTTGTTATTAGACTGAGACAATATGCCCAATCGAGCTATTTGCAACACAAAACTGAACCTAGGCAGTCTTGCAACTTAAAAATCTCCATTCACTCAAGTAGATGTGGATCAACCTTTAAATACAGGATGAAACCTGTGATATAAAGATCCCTTTTTCCTTTTCTTTCCCTTCCCTTCCTTTTCTCTCCTCCCTACCTTCTCTACTCCTTAAAGTGTGCTTGCCTTTTGCAAGTGTATAAATGATTGTAGTTAGGACCTTTTATTCTCTGATTATGAAGACAGAACAATACTATTATTATCATCATCCTTATTATGAGGTTTACTTTTTATTATGATGTATTTGTAGAAACAAAGAGCTGAATAATTGAACTTGATGTTTGGGGTGAAAGAAAGTTTATGATAGTTTTTAGTTTCAGAAGAAATCCATTCATGTACAGAATGGAGGAAAGAAGAGGTTTTTTAGATTTGAGAACTTCAGACGTATGAAGATATAAACTGCAGCTTGTATAAAAATTACACTGGAACATTATTTCTGCCATGTGTGATGATGACAGAAGGTTTCAGATTCAAGTGTGTAGATGATTTTCCCACCATACATGCAGTAGACACCTTGGATGGTCAACTAAATAAGAATCGGTCGAGATTATAATTGGATTCCTGAGGCTTGCACAAATATATTAAGTCATAAAAAAATTCAAAACTAAAAAGCAAACTATGTCTAATATTGTGCCAGAATACTTCTTTTCTAATGCATGTGCATTCTAACACAATTGTTTACAAAAGCAGATCTATTTCGGGCTATTCTAAAACAGAACTATGTAATCTAAATGGTCTCTACATGCTAAAAATTTCACACCAAAGTGAAAAAATAAGGTACATAAAGCACACACGCATTACAAAAGCATGAAATGTGGTTTTATAGTCTCATGCTTTCATGTGGTTTTCCAAACCCTGACAAACCTGTCTCAGAATGGTGTTTCTTTTTCGGCAATGGTTTGTCATCAGTTATTGTACCATTCACCTTTTTCTGCTGGTCCTCCCATGTAACTTCTAGCGTAAATAAAAAAAAAAAAAATCAGAAATATTATGTAACTTACATTATAAGACACCTAATATCATTTGGGACAACTTGATCTAAACAAATGTATTATCATTAACATTAAAATTTAGATTAGTTCCTAGAAGCCTGCAGTGAAGAGAATTAGTAACCATCTTAAACATTCTGGAACAGAATATCTTATCCAAAAGTTAGTATCTATGTAACTTGTCAAATATTCTGCTGTCTTTAATATTTAACAATTGGTATAAAAACCAGGGGCTTGTTTACACAATAATTTGGTCCATTTTTAAAAGTCAGTGTTCTACATTCTATAGCTTCTTACATTATCATTGTATTTCTGTAAGTTATAAAGAAAGAAGTATTTTGGTTAAAAATTCTATGCAAAGATATAATTAACAAAAATAACCAACCAAAAAAAACAAATTAACAAACAAATTAACAAGCAAACCAAAAACTTGAACAAGCAACCATGCATGTCTAATTTAAGTTTAAAAAGTTTTTAACAATTAATTAAGTCAGATTTATTTTCAAAATCTGGAACTTGATTTAATACAGTTTTTAATTTGGGCAGATTAAGCTACTCAATAAGAACTCTTGCACCAATTATTCCTGTGTCTCAAATTGGCATTTCTGATGTAACTGCTCAGGAAAAGAGCCATAGATAGAAGTGTGTACACTGCTCCACAGAACTACATTCTCTAGACTTGTGAGCTGCTAGTCTTTTTGAGGTTGTCAAATATTTTTTTACACCATAATTCTCTATCTTCTGACAAACTAGGTAGTTACCATAAATGCTACCAGTTTTAAACCATTTGGAGTCTCATGGCAAAACCAAATCTACACCAATTAACAGGACAGATTCAATAATCTAAGCTCCATTTCTGCTTTGGGCTGTTAAGAATCTGCTTAATTTGCTGATCCTGTAAAGTGCGAAGTTCCTCACAACCATTGCCCACAGATGTTATCACTTTTATGGTCACAGAAATAGTCAGTGATGAAGAATAATATGATAGATATGGAAAGCATTTTTAATCTGACCAATTCAAAATAAATTGACATAAATTATTTTAGCCTATGAGTTTTTAATTATTGTTATTATTTCCCTTTTTTAAGAAGACTGATGGAAATCTAACATTCAAAATGTAAACATGTGATAGTGTTATCTGTATGCATCCTGCATCTTTCTTCTTTGTGGCAAAAATGTAGGTTTAAGTAAAATTGTCACTGTAATGATTTCATGACACCATAGATATGTAAGCTGAAACAGACTCTATTATCTTTGAAATACCATGTGTAGTGAGTACTAAATGAGAAAATTCAAACACAACTTTCTGTTACCAAACTGTGGAAATAAAATCCTAATATGATTCTTCCTAGGAAGAATGTGGTTCTTTCTGTTTTTCTATGAATATACATAGCTCACAATAAAATATCTACTGATGTCATTTACCCTTTCTTTTTCTCAAATGAGTCCAGAATTATCTTCTAAACTAGCAAATCAAAAAACCTCAATGACCTTAGTAAAACTGCTTTTGAATTTAAGGAATAGTCATCTCTAGGAAAAAAATACCATTAACAGTAATTTAGGCCAAATAGTGGAGATTATACTTAAAATAAGGTAAAAAGTAGGAATAGAGTAATCTAAAGGAATTTTTCATTATACACTATGAATAATCTAAATACTGAAGAATATCAGAAAGCCCAGTGATTTCCACTCTATTTTTATGCAAATTTTAGAAGACTCTCACTCTAGGTCAGAGTCCTTTTCAGAGCTCCTGGTTCAGTTCTGAACTAAAAATTATAGGTGTCTCAGTCACCAAAATCACTTATTATAACAAAATTCCCTATCAAAAGAAAAGATTTACTAAACCTTGATAATTCTTTGAGAGCTCAGTATCTAGAAAATAGTTAACCCCCTTGGTAACACGCTGTAGTAACATTTGAATTGACAGGAGCGTGGAAATAAAAATACAATAAAAATTATTTGAATAAAGAGTTTTGCCTCATGTTAACCTTAAAAAAACAAAACAAACAACATTACAAAAAGCAAGATGGGCTACTATATTTTTTTAAGAAAAGTGATAGCATGAGCATGCAAACACTTTCAGAAAAGGTTCCAATGACCTCTTTTCTATATTTATGGCATATCAGCATTAAATTCAAATGGCTATTTAGTTTTATCAGCAGTTAAGTACAACATTTAGATTGAGTGTATGGGTTTGGCAGTACTCCAGATCATGCGAAAAGATTCACTGACTTCTAGAACATTGCGAGAATGTTACTAGTAATGGTCATTGCTTCAACTGAGAAAAAAAAAATTAGATATATTCATTGGATTTAACCAAATATTTGACCTTTTCTTCAATAGTTTTTAATTTCATTTCCATCTCTATTTTACAAAGTTAAGAAAATGTGTTTTAAGGAGAGTTTAAAGGAGAGCCTTCTGTTTGGGAACTGGCATGAGGTGCTGATGCTTATTCAAAGTGCCAAAATGTCAGTGTTGCCCATATACTCTCTGGTTAGACAAATAAGTTTAGTTACTATAATGTACTTTACACAATGTAGTCTCTAAAATCTCTTTTTGTCCCAAGGCAAAGGGGCACCATCTCTTGCTTTGTTGTTTTAACCAAAGCCAACTTTGGTCAAATAGTAAATATTTGGAAAGAAACCATACAGTCTTCTAGATTGTTGTTCTCCTATTATCACTCTCACTTCCCATAACATAAACCTCATCCTGCCTTCTGTTGTAAAAATCAGATTTAACTTACGTTTAAAGAGAGATGCAAAATTATTAAATATTTATACAAAAAGATCTTATATAGATTACATAAAATATGGGATTCTTGAATCAGAGTATTTTAATCAGCTGATGCCCCTTTATGGCTAGAAGGATTTGACAGGTGCCCTGATGCAGATTTTTCCCATCAGTATGAAATGGACAATCTTTGGATGCAGTTGTTTCTTTAGATTGAGTTGTTACACCTGCCCCTGGGCACTGCACACCACAGTGAATAACGCAGCTGGGCTGACACTTGGTGTTGTTCCATTTCTTCTGAGAATGACACTCACCTGTGCTGCCTGGGAGAAGGGGGCATGGTGTGCTTCAGTACACAGGGTCAAGCACAACCTCAGCATTTCTTACACTTTGTTTAGAATATTTAACATGAAAAACATTAAAAATGTGGAAATAATATATGAGAAGAATAGTTGCATATGTAGTTGCTTTTCTGAATTTCTAACCATGCCAGCTTAGCACCAGGAATGTTGCAGTTGAATTGGAAATGATGCAGCAAACTGCAGAAGTGTAAGATGATGCAGCAAAATACCAGATACTAATGATGAGGAATTTTCTTATGCCAATACTCCCCTCCTCCCTTCTTTTCTCAATACTACAAACAGTAATAGCATTCTCACAACTACCCTGTACTTGAAACATTTTTATATTTTTTCTCTTTTACTGGAATTTGTCTTTTTTATTTTTTAAATTAAATCAACTTCAGCTTTCATCATTTTTTCAGTACCTAAAATTTTTATCAGTGCATTTCTAGTTTTAGACTTTTGATGAGGTTATCATAAAGTCTTCACTTTTCCATTAGGACCTACTTAATTTAGTCATCTTTTTTCTGCAAATGAAAAGTACTCAGAACTTCTTTCTATTTTTAATTTTATACAATGAATGCTCATAAAGAAATTATGTTATTAATAATATATGGTGACAACTGCTGTAAAAATAAGTCAGAAGTGGATTTGGCTAGTGCTTCTTAAACCAATGCAGCATAATAAGAAGTCATTGAAACTGTGGGATAAACTGTCAAAAGCTGAGAAACTGTTTTGAATCAGATACTCAAGATCTCAACTCGTGCATTAAGAATACAAGGAGAAGAATTAATTAAGGCTAAATTCATGGCACACAAGTTTTACTTTTTACAGAACAAGGTCCCTAAGAAAATTAAAGAGACATCAGTCTCCAGAGCTCACACAGAGAGAAATATTTTCAGCGTGTCAAACGTCAACTAGGGTAAAGCAAATGGCTTCTAACCATGATGTATGAATTGTCCCAGATGAACTAAATTGTATCTGGAATGAATCCAGTCCAACCTTACAGCATCAGCATGCTGCTAATGGCATCAAGGCCAACTCAAAGTGACATGAAGTCCGCAAGCAAGATTTTATGCCAGACTGTTGATGTTCCTACACCAGAGAAATCTTCAGGTGCCTCATTAAAACAGTGCTGATGCCTCCTTACTCTGATGTAACAGGAACAAGGCTCATCCCGTACCCAAAAACAAGTAGGAACACACGTAGCCTTTTTCTGACAAATACAGAACAAGACCTCCCGCCTCCCCAGGTGACCCACTGCCAACCTGAGGAATTTTTAGCTTCCTCTTTCATTGCAGTAACAGTTGATCTACATTTTTTTCTCCATACACTGGAAGAATGTTTAATAGTATGTTTCAGTACCTTAGAGATCAAGGCATTTATCTGAGACATGATGATCTGTTTTTCCTTCAAAATCTTAAATGCTTCTTAGGAACATTGCCCTGAATGCTGACGAAGTGTGGACAGTGTAAAGGCAGGGACAAAAGTATGCATATGTACACACAACCTTCACGTGAAAATAGTTTGCAAATTAGTGCCAAATCAACTAATGAATGCTAAGAAATGGTATAAAATTTTAAAATAAATTATTCATTAACGGCTTATATCATGGGTTTTAATGAACTCAGTGTTCCAATAAAATTTCTGATATATCTTAATTATTTATTGTTTTGATGTTATCTTCCCTACTGAACTACATACACATTCTGCAAAAAAAGAAAAAAAAAGCAAAAATCCCCCCAAACCCTGAGCTTCATTTCCTGGGGCTACAGTTGGAATACATTAAAAGAACTTCAGTGTAAATCATCGGGTCAACAATAAAAAGTACTGCAACATATCTAGGTTTTATATCATTGCTATAAGTATTAAAAATATGGTAGTGCACTGTAGATTATTCCTTATTCCAGAAATGTTTTCTTCGAGCTGACTCAAAGGCTACATTAATTATTTGTAGCTGTAAATCACTTAAGTCTAGTCCACTAGCAGTCTCTTCTCATCTTATTCTCTACCTGAAAATTCAGTCAATTATATTTTAAATATATATTTAAATTTTTTTACTAGTGGATTCCGCTATATGGGGAATAAATTGATTGTAATCTTCTACTGCTTATTTTTATGAAAAATTGTAGATATACTCAAGCAAGGTCCCAGAGAGCACTTGTTGAAATAACAATCAATAAAGTCATAGCCTATATTTAGCTAAAAATCAGAGTATCATGTTGCTACTTTTATAAATATGATAATTTGTAAAACGTGAAGAAACACTGTTAAAAATTAATACTCCAAATAGTGGAGAAGAAAAGTCAGTTAATGTTACATTAAACATTGGTACATTCATATTTAGTAAAGTATATTTAAATAACACAAAGTAAAGATATTATTTTTAAGCCACCATCAAGGCTTTTTTTTTGCACCATTTGGGGCATGGAGAGGATTTGTTTGTTCGTCTCACATATTTTTTCGTGTTTTTAAAATATGGCAGCTTTACTCCCTCTTCTGGTTATAAGGCTGCACCACGCCAGACTTGGCTAGAGCAGGCCTGCTATCCATCGGCTTCTTCGGGACATCTCGGAGGACAGCTCCCCCAGGTCACTTGTCTAGATAATCATTCCGGGGTCATTTTGCAGGGCTGATTTGAGGGGGAAGAAACAGAGATGAAGACACCATGCAAAGATGCCATCGTTGTTTATGTAGATTCCTGAGGCACAAGGCATAGGAGACTGGGCAGTCAGTATCCTGGATAAGCTTTATTACACACTTGTCCTGCTTACATCCCTTTCCCCCAGCATCCAGGGTCTACTGAAGACCAGACACTGGGATAGATGGATTTTTAGTCAGGAGCTGGTATGGCAATCTTCATACTGCTTCAATAGGTAAACACAATAAAATTCAAAGTATCTTCAGAATTCAATGAATAATGAATTTTTTTAAAAAAAAGAAAATTAGAAGTAATGTCCAGAATAAATGTGGAGCAAAGTACAAGCTTCTGCTCTACACCTCTCTTCCACAGTGTCTCCTCAGTTTGCATTTCCATTTCCTGGATGCCAGGGAATACTCTGTGCATGCAAGGAAATGTAAACAGCCTACAAATTCACTGTTGCAGAACACAGAAGGTAAGGTTTAGCTTGATCTAGGGTTTAGGATTTTCTTTCCATGTTATTTTTATATTTATTGAAAAAGGTGAAATCCTATAATAAGTCTTCAAACATTTCTAAGCAAAAAGATAATTTTTTTAATATATGATTATACATCTCTCACAAACACACACATACACACCAAAAAAAAAAAGAAAAGCTCGGCAAGCAATCACAGGTGCTCAACCCTTTTTAAATGCAGCTAAGATTGAAGCTCATGGTAAAATTCTAAAATGTAAAAAACATTCTGTTCACAAAAGGGGTCTGAAACTAAACCAGTAGATTTAAGCACTAATACCAATCAATAAAGCAAACATAATTAACGGCTTACACAAACATGAAAAATACGGATTTTTTTTCTTCAGAAAGCTGTAGGTTTTTCCAAATGTCAATTACAACTACTTAATAACACAGAAGTTTTCTTATTGCTCAAATTTACACACAAATTTACATGGAAATTGTACATGCATCTTTACATGCAAATACTCTCTGTACTTAAAGGCCCATTTAATTCTTCTGCATTACTTCTGAAACATTTGGTTAGTAAGCAGACAAACTGTGTTTGAATAGCCGACAAAATGACATCCCACTGTCACCTACCAGTCTTAGAAATGCTACGTGGTATTGCGGTATAATTTTGAAAGGTGCAAACTCAAAATTTTGTAAGTAAAGTTTGAAGGTATTTATGGACAAGTTAGTACCTAGACTATCATCTGTAATATCTCCCTGGTAGTTTTAGAGTTAAACTTGTAAAATAGCCCCCTACATCATAAGGAATTTTAACAGAATGTAGGTTCTTCAGTCTATAGCATTTTACTGATACTTCTACTGGTTTATGTTTTTGTATGGGGTTTGTTTATGTGGAGTTTGTTTTAATTTCACTTTTCCAAGCGTGCGAATAGCAGTTATGTGCCTGTCTACAACTAGCACAATCTAACCAGGTCTATACTTTATTTAAACCTTCCTTTGCTTGAGCTAGAACTTAATTAAAATGCAGTATTTCTCTAGGTACTCATAACACATAGGAATATGCTAAGTATTCTCACAGCTCACGTAAAACACATCCAGTATAATTTCTCATGCAAAATTCAGAAGTTGTTGTGGTGTCTTAGGGAAGTCTAAGAGTCAGTGAGCCAGAGGAAGAGAACACACCTAGGAGACTCACAGCAGTCATGTTCAGTAGTTCAGGGAAAATGTAGCCCCCACTTCCACAAAGCCAAATAGTCTCAGATGCAAAAAGTTGCTCAGGTCAGCAATCAATGAGAGCGCCCTCTGGCCTGACAGGAACATGCTCGTTTTGCAAAAAATTGTATTTGAACACTACTTCTGCAAGTCAGTTAAGCAGGTCCATCTGTCATCACTTCTTTGACTGGAGTCCCTCTATTCTGCCTAGTTTGCCCTTTAGTCACTTAAATTCTTTAGATTGTGTCGCAACTGTACAACTGGAATACAACATAGTTTCAGTTCCATTCCTTCAGGCATCCAGACTGCTCACAGAGTGGTGGGACACCCATGCACGGGGAAACCAGAGTGCACAGAAAGGGCAGGACTCAGAGACTTGGGTCTTGTTTTGCTATAAACTCAAGACACAAATATGCTCCAGACACTTCTCAGTCTGTGAGATGAGAACTGCAAACCATTCCTGATTCCCATAATATAGACAAAGCTGTAGTGTAATCCTGTAAAATATTCTGAAGAGTGAAGGAATATGAAACACTTAAAATTTTGCTTTGGTAACTATTTCATCTTCTAAGCAACCTAAATTAAGACAATAAAGGGCCGGAATACCTGGATCCCTTTCTCACAAACTCAAATGATCAAAAGATGTCATACAAAATACATGAAAGAGAAATGCAAAGGAAGAGGAAGATTGCAAAGGAATGACAGTTTTGGTAATAAATATTTGAAATTCAATATTAGGCACTGATAATTTTTTGGAGTATAAGAGCTCTGCAGAAAAAACTTCTAAAACATAAAACGGATATCTTTGCGAACTTAAAAAAATATAAAAGAAACTATCTAAATAGAGGTTAGTAGTAGTTGGTTTATTGTGCAATGTACATATTTCAAGCTCTGTAAGTGTATAAAATATTGGTTTTGTTGAAGGAGTAGAAGATAACCAAGAACAAAACAAAATTTAGCCTGACTAAATCACAGTTTATTGTTTTGTCAGCTTTGTCAGGTCAGTGGCAAAATCCTCCAATTCCTACAACTGGAATTTAGATCTTAAAAGCATGACAGTGAACTATCTAGTTAGTAGCATGGATTACAGTTAAAGCAGCAGACTCCCAATATTTGAAGACTCCCAGTATTTGAATTCATTCAGGACTATGCTGGCACAGCCACCAGAGCAAGCAAGGTGACCCCTCAGCAGGTGACCTGCTCTGACAGGTTGACAACATGGTACCTCCTCTGCAAAGGCACACCACTTGGTCTTGTCTACACCTGATAATAAGAGACATTAAAAGTGGTGTGGTTGTGCTTCCCAGACAACGAACTAGCACAGGCAAAATAGAACCCCTGCTTGCCTGATGTCTGTATTCCCTCTGCTAAGTTTTTCTGAGGAATAGACAGCTAGGAATGATCCATAACAGTCTAACTGGGTCTATACCCCTTGTAGGCTCCTGGTAGAGGCGGAACTGTAGGAGTGAATACTCAAATTTTAGTAAATCCAAGACACTACCTAGTTCATATTTCATTCACTGGCAGAAGACATCAATGACACAAAATCTAAATGTAGTAAGGTCTTATAAGTACATGGAAAAGTTGTAACACATTTATTCAAACTTATCAAAGCAATTTAGAAGCCTAAACTCCAATAAAACTTCAAAGTAAGCTGTGGTTGTTCATTGCAACTTTCTTTTTCTATTTTTTAGATAAGAAACCTAAATCTCCATGTTAACATTTCAGTGCTTTGAATTAAGCTTATTTCTACAGCATTTGAAAGAGAAGAGAACATCAAACATAAACTAGACAATAGAAATGATTGCTAATAATGTAAGTCTTTCTCGAGAAGTATATGATAATTAAAATGGTCAATTTTTTCTAGTCACATTAAAATGTGCCAAGCTTGTAAAATATATTTTCAAGAGATGTAAAAGAATATAGACCTGGTAAAAGGTGGAAGACAATGCAGACAATTTTGCAGGTGTCTGCAAACTGTACTTGGCCTCTTAGGGCAAGATAGCCTAGGAATTCCAAAATGAGAAGAAATATAAAGACTACCCCATTAGCTCTCCATAGCCAACCTGATCACGTATCTGCCTAGTGCAAACTATATTTTCAGTAATACAGTTAGCTGCAAAAACATAAACATCTGGAGTTTTTGATTCCAAGAAACATTTTTAAACCTCAGTTGAAAATTATTTTATCCAAGAAGTAAAACAACACACTGAAATTAAACATATGTGAACTTACTAATTTTGAACTAGTAGAACTAAGCAACACACACATGCAGCAAAAAATAAATGAAATTTCTCAAGCACCCACGATTCATAAGCAATATCATAATCAACTTGCCTTTTCGCCCATTAACAGGTGGGGTTTGGTGTTTTTCCTCACAGTCTTTACAACATTAAAAACAGACAATGATGATTAACAATTGGAACAGTTACTATGAAGAACAATGTAACTACAAGCACACACAAACCTGTTGCAAGCTACATGAGCAAAATTCCATGCACTATGCTTGAGTTACCACAAACACAGAGTGTAGAGCACACAGTACACACACCACTGAACACCACAGAGACAGAATCATAACAAAAGCAATAAAAAAGTAAACCATACTATAACAAAAAAAGGGGAAGCCAAAGATCTTAAAGGACACTTTGGATGTCTAAGTGAGAATTAAAATTTTTTAAAAAGTAAACCTGCTTTCCACCACTGAAATCATGACATTACTCTAGCATCCAGAGTTTTTAACAAGTAATAACTCCCATCACAGTAATTATTCCCACCTTTTTTTCATAGAAGGAAATAGTAATCTAGAAGGAAATAGTAATCCATATTTTCTTCTCTTAAATAACAATGGGAAGAGGGTTCAGGGCACAGGATTCAGATACTTACACTATTAAGCAGCATTTAGCATTTTAGGCATACATTTGTATGCCAGTAATTTTTCTCACCTGCTAGTATTAAATATGTTTCTTGATCAACTCATCATTTTTTTGCACTACACTTTCACCACTTTTGGCAATTATTAACTATTAATTAATTATGGACAACAGAATGTAACTTATTAACAAGGCATGTATATGCAAATTTATGCATTTATGATTCTTCCTTTGAAAATGAAACTGAAGAACAGAGAAATTATATCTTTAGATCTCTGCGTATCTTTGAACCTGTACTGGGTTTTTCCCTAAATTAGAAGTTACATTTATGTTTTATTCACAAAGTATTTGAGTTGAAAAAAGTATTTGCAACAGTTAGATTTGATCATGGGCTATCGGTTGTCAACACACTACCAACTGAACTGTCTTCCAAGCAGGATGGAGGACATCATACAAAAATGTCGAAGTATTTCCATGTAATGCAGTTGCCTGATATTTTTGTCCAGCATCAGTCTACTTACACAAACTAAAGGGAAAAAAAGTGTCATGATACAAAAATCTTTACTTCCCTGCTTGTAAAAATTATTAATGCAAAGTAGACTGTACCACACCTAAGAAGTACCCACCCAGATCTGCTAAGTCTGTTACTTTAGCATAGTGACAGAGTACTTTCATAAAAAATAATAAAAAGAGTAAAATAGTTGGGTACTGTTTTTCCTGTTGAATTATTTTAAGCATTCACAACTGGCAAATAAATGATGCTGCAATGAATTTGTTTGTGTTTTTCTTTCATAAAATGATATAAATATTCTCTGGATTTTTTATCTTCAATATATTTACAAGCTTCCCTATATACTCAGGGAAAAACATATCTAAAGGAGATAGGCACTTGTGGTCAGACAGACCTGCCTCGACCTCTGCCTCCTGAGCTCCAGTATGCTTGTTTTCTTCATCTCCTGCTGCATTAGATAAGCAAGGGATGAGAGAGGGGAAAAAAGCAAGACAAAAACATGCACGCTTTGTTACAAACTGCTCAAATAAAAGATAAACATCAAACAAAAGACATCCACAATAACATACAAACCCCTCAGTCTGTGGCAGAAATTGTTTTTTTATTGAATCAAAGATCAAATAAACTGTTGAGAGTTTCATTTATATCTCTAGCTAATTCCAATGAGATCTTTCTGCAAGGAACGATGCTCGTATGCAGCCGTTAATGTTCTTTGTAACCAATTTCTTACTAATTCTTTAAGCACTGGAAAGCAGACAATAAGTACAAAAGCAGAGAAAACAGACAGATATTGGTAGGTAATTAGTTTAAATCTTCTGCTTGGCTTTGCTTCAGTTTTTCTGGGAATAAAGCCCAAGCCTTCATTCTCAAACAGCATATTTAAAATTGCATATAAATCATAAACTTGTGGACATACGTGGTACCTTAAAAAGAGCAGAAGAAACAAAGCAAATGCTTTTTCAGCTTGCAAAAAAATTATCTTCAATTTGCCAGATAATATGCTTTTTACCTGTATTTCATAGTAGATAGAATGCAAAAAGAAAGACCTTTTCCAGTAGTATCTACAGTTGCCTAGAGCATATTTAAATACTAGAGAATACTGATATAATTGGGAACAACAGTGAAAGTGCCATTAATTATAAGAAACACAAATATATTTTTCATGTCATTAATAAAGAACTACAACTTTCTTTTGTGACAAAGCTCATGAAGGTAACAACAGTAATAATACTGAAGAGTGTCAAATTGAATTACTGATATACCATATGCCTGCTTTAATTTAAATGTCAATTATTTATTAAACAGCTTTGATGTGATGCAATATAGTGTAGTTTTTCAAGGCTCAGATTTTGATTGCTTATCGATTTTTCACGTTCTCTGTTTCCAGAATTCTTTCCAGCTCTCTCATTACTTTTCTAAGTTTATGTTCAATTAAATAGCTCATTGAATTACTTGACTTTAAGTTTAACTAGCATGTAATAGTAATTTTAAAACTACTAGTTCTAGGAGGCTATTGATAATAGAGAAATTTGGGCTATAATCAGCGCAGTGCAATGCAAACTAATCTGTGCTTTGATTTCTTCTCTACAACTCCAGCATAAAACAGGACATTTAAATTCCAACTGAAATCATGACATTGAAAATTTTAATTAAAATATTCACCAGCGATATCATCTATATAGTCTACCGTCTTTCACAGAAACAAATGAATAGAAGATGTGCCTAGGACTTAAAAAAAATGCATTTTTGGTAGAGTTGAATTAAAATGTTTTTGGCATGAAGGTACCCTGAAAGGTAAATGAACAATGGTTGTCATAAGCACAGTTGTATATCTTCTTAGTAATTTTCCTTTTATGCCCTTTTTGGTCTCAGACCTATACAGGAAGACCTTCAAATTTCATAAAGCTGTTTAATTTCTCCTTTTGCAAATTCAAGAGAAAATTAAGAACTATTACTTCCCTTGAAAGGTCAGAACCATTTAAGTATGCATTTAATAACTCTGGGTTATAGGTAAAGTTTGTTGAAGTTTTTTCTATAGAAATTGTACCAATGCAAGTTAAATATTGTAATATTTTTCAAGGTCTGAGGATTCTGCTGCCTCTCAAGAAAGTGAACTAAGCATCCACAATGAAAACCAAAAGGTGTATTTTTGCAAAATTGTAGTTGAAATCAAAACCTCAAAGTAGACAAAGCATCCTAAGGAAGCCTTGATGGTAATTAACCTATTCTGTTTGCTATCAAGCACAAAAAATGCCAGGTACACAGTGCAAGTAGGAAGGTTTCTGACATAGTACAGCCAGTACCACGAAGTATCCACACAAAAAAGGAGATGGTGCAAAGCTCTGTATTTCCATCTTTTAGACTGCTGTGTTTGCCTAAGTCATCAAGTTCTTAGCCATGCTGAAGGTAATCTAAGCTCCTATCCTATACTTTTTACATGTGATCAATCATTTGCATAAAACAAAATACACATACACCATATATTTTAAAAACCCTGCAAAATCATAGCTTAAAGAGTATGATAGAATCATGACCCTTCTTAAAATACTGGTCCTCCGCAATTGCTTTATATCCACCTTTCTGTGTCTCCCATCAAACTAGGGTAGGGCTACGTAAAACACACAATAAAATTCCTTTTCATTTTGCAAAATGAATTCCCATTTAAAGAAATTAGGTTCTAAATGAGATAAAGCCCCTTAAAACAAACAGCATGTACTTCTGTCAGTAGTATCTGTGCTTCCCTAATCATCAGAATGTCTCTGTAGCTCCCATTCCAGGCTACATGAGTTGCAACAGTACATTGTCACTATACATCTGTCCTTTTTAGAGATTTGAATATGTATTTGAGAGATATAAACACTGACTGATGGTTTCTAGCTATCCCTGATTAAACCTAATCAAGTATTCCTGTTAATTCTATTCATATCTAATTTTATTCTGGAAAAAGATTATCCACACTTGAAGTTAAGAGAGGACAGTTAATCAGCATTAATGTCAGGCCTTAACAGATTCTGAAATAAGTTTCCCAAGACACAAGATTATTATGAGATCATATAATTAAAGTCTTTACCATAGAGCAAAAATAGAAAGGCAAATCCTTACTGAGCTCTATTATTTTTTAAATTTCTGAGCACTTCATTTCCAAATTTTAAGATTTTATTAACATCTGTTTGGCCTAACATGATTTTCTAGTTTTTTTGGTTGGGTGAATGGTTGGGGGATGTTTTTGTGGAAAGAAGAAAGAAAGGGCTAGGTTTATTTTCAAAAGGAAAAGTAAAAATCTGTATTAGGAAAAAGTACTCTCTCTCTGATTAATAATTAACAATGAACTGAAAGGATGAATACTGAATATTTTCATTTCATGGTGTTCCATTTTAATTAGGAGCAAGTGGTCAGTGATTTCATCCTTCTGCCAAGGTGAGTTAGAACAAATACATTATAGCCACATCTAAATGAAAAAAATCATGTTAACCCTTAAGAACTATAAATACTGCTCTATTTACTTCTCGTCAATAGTGTGAAAAATACAGAACACTTACAAGTACATCAACATTTCTGAAATAAAACCAAGTTCAATTTAACAATACCTTCTACAAATGTTCATTTAAACAAGGTATTTCTATCTCTAATGTAATTTAAAAATATAAAAGCAAAGTTTAGTTGAAAAAAATCTTCTGGCATTTTCATGGTGAAAAATTTTTAGGAGGTCTCAGACATTTTTTCAGAACTATTTTCTAACCACATAACATGAAAAGATAATAAAATAATAAAATCTAAAGCAAACTCCAAACTGCCAAGATGCTAAGGTACAGCCTGGTTGACAAGGTAATGACAACGCATATCAGAAATACCCAGTCATTCTTCTTAACAGGCAAATCTGATACTGCAAACACAGCAGTGGCAACCTAAGGAATTAACAAAAATATTTTGACCATAATAGGCTGTAAATACAACATAACTAAGGATATTTTATGTCCTACTGAGCATGTGGGACACTGATAAAAAATATTTGTGGCTCAGTACAACATAGATAGGAATGGTCCTTCGTAGCTACTCCCAGGCAGCTTTGTTGAAAGAAAACATTTCGGGCTATTTTGAAATAAAGTATTCAAGAGGCACCTTCATGTCCTGGAACAAAAACTCCCAACCACATAACACAGTTCATGGAACTAAATATAAGCCAAATCAATGGTTTTTCATTCTGATCCTAATTTGGAAAGCAATTACCCAAAGGCTTGGATTTTTTCCTGTAGATTCCTCCCCTTCCATTTCTAGTCACACAGCCATAACCACACCATATTCCACATTCTAGTGGCGCTGTCCGATAACAAAAAAGTATCTCCAACAGCAAATTACTCTTTTCTTTCAATTAGACTTCTGGCATTTGTACTACATTTAAAGAAAAGGTATGCAGATACAACCTTGCAAGAAATACAGATTATTCAAATGTATGCAAACGAAATGAGTCCACCCTGGGAGTCTGCAACAGATAGATTATTCCTTCTTTCTTTCTCTCTTTTACAAAGCTGACCTCCAATTCATCATCGCCTATAAGGTACCTTTTGTTAACTCTTTTCATCAGTTTGATTTTAACTTAATCTAATCAACAACAAAATCCATTATTTCAAAATACAGAAAGTTTAACCTTCACAGCATGTTTCCATGCAATAGAGAAACACCTCTCTCATTTGAGTCAAGTATGTGTTCTGTAAGAGCAGAAAGGACTACTCTGTGACAACATTTTTTGGTATGGTCATATTGCCTTCCCAACAACACACAAAAGTTTTGACTACCGCTAGGGCTTAAAAAAAAGGCATTGAAACCTACTCAAAAATCTACAAAACTTTCAGGTTTACTTGATGCTACATTAGTTAAATACTAACATAAAATCCTTCTGTGGTAGTCAGTGTTTCCAATTTTATTAAATTTCATTTTTTTAACTGGTACTTCATTTGCCTAAAATAACTTTCTGTAAAATTCAATTCTCCACAGTAAAAAGACTGCTATTAATCTTAATTATGTTCTGTCACTGAAGGAAGTTAGGTAATCTGCTGTTCTTGCAGAGCGCTATACTTTTTAAAGAAACTTATTTCTCCATTTAAAGAAAATGATTAGAAAATCCTAAAGAAGGATAGAAAAAGCCTCAAAGAAGAACTATATTTGTATAAGAATATGAGCTCTTAATTCACAACAGAAAATTACAGAGAATGAAAGCTGTATCTATGGATTAAGTATTTAAGAGTGTTTACCATCTTTCTATGTGTAATTTCAATATGAAATGTGTCTAGTTTCTGTATATTGAGTCACTTGTGATGCTTTGAATGTATATTAGAACATCAAAATCCGTAGATCTGGCAATTTTCCATAACCCAGACCATCCAAAAGACTATTTTTTTCAAAAGACAAAGTAAAAGGAAAATATTACTCAGTTTTCAAGTAAAAAGAGAGCTCCTCAAGTCCCAACAGTACTTACCAGAGGAAACAATTCTAGCACTCCTATAAAAAATAATTATTTTATTGTATTTATTATATTTCCCTCTATAGAACCTATTATGTAAATAATAAGACTGTTACCCTCTCTAATCAAACAAAGTAAAAATAAACTGTATATACAAAAATTTGCACTTCACAATTGCTGCTCTAAAGAGCTCACTGTCTAGATATACTTAAGCAAAGAGCAGGGAAGAGTGGTAAAACATAAAAGCATATGCAGCAACGATACCAAACACTATGTGATTATTTCCTGAATATCTAGACTGTACTTCAGAAAAGCAATTCACAACACATAACATGACAAAGAAATTAACATAAAACAAGAGTTTTCTTTTCATCAAGTTTTGTTTCTAAAATGGAAATAAATACTGTAAACATTGGAAATACCACATTACAAAGTCTGATGAGATGAACACAGTAATACTACATAAAGACCCTCAGTGGTATAACCAAGGACTGCAATTGATATCTTGTGGCTTGCTATTAAGTAAATTAAATGGTTTTAATACCATAAAATATAAGGGGATTTTATTTTAAGGAAAAATATGATAACTTTTTGAAAGACTACTTTAATTCAATCATTTTTACCATATTATTTGCAAATTACCTACTAATTCAGCAAATGTATCACACTATATAATATTTGTAATAAAAAAATATTCTGATTAAATGTATGGCTAACATAAAACACATCAAACAGCCTCCAATGCTTATATTTAAACATGTGCCTGAATATCTGCTAATCCTGGAAACGTACATATGTAACTGCTGAACTGCTCTTATTTGCCACTGGGTAAATTCTACGATTTTAAAAATGGGTACAAGTCTAGGTACTTTTGTAATGACAATCATATTTAGATAGTATTATTTATATTGTCTTTTTTCATGTAGAATCCTGTAAAATTTATGAGCCAAAGGTCTAAAAATAAAGACTAAAACATTATGACAGTAATTCTGACTATGTCTGTGCAATCAAGTAACATCAATTGCAGTTGGGTTTGTTTTTCCCTATACAGCCTCTGAAAAAAGGCTTTAGGGTGAAAAACAAGCCCTTCTTTATGTACAGACCTTCATAAGATTCTATCTCCTTGTCTCCATTGTCTACAGAAAGTCACAAAAACGAAACAAACAAACAAAAAACAAAAAAAAAGGAACCAAAGCACAGGGGTTAAAAACAACAGAAGTTTTTTAAAAGATATAATATACATGTTAAGAAGGATTAAAAAAAAGGAGTGTACATGGCCATTTAGACTGATTTTGCATGACACATCTAGTTACTAGAAATAGAAAGGTGAAAATGTATTTGCTGTCAAAAATGCATTTATATATCTCCGTTTCTAAACATTTTGTGAACTATCTCCATCAGTCAGTGCTTTTAATAGAAATTAAAGGTAAGCACAATTACAGTACCAGTAAAATGTGAATCATGAAATATCTGACGTTTCTTATTTTAAAGATCATTACCTGTCTTCTTGCTCTTCCTGTTTCAAGATGCAGAGGTTTTATATTAGCAATCTGTAATACACTCCATGTCAGCCCACAAGTGATCAACTAGGTTCCTGACTCCCAAAAGAGCCAGAGTTTTGTCACTAGACAGCATACTACAGATCATTTCCTGTGCCTGTTGAAGTCAATGACAAAAACCTACTGAGTTCAAAAGGAACAGGATCATGCTAATAGTCCATCTTATTTCATGTGCATTATACTGCTGATTACTCATGTCAGCCAAGAGTATTGTAGATATTAAAACATAATAGAAGAAAACACAGTATGAAATTCAACACCATTACCAATCCCAGCTCTGCACACAAAAACTCAAGAGATTTCCACTGAAATGGCAAAAGAAAAAGAATAAATATTATCAACCTTCATGAGCAATTTGGTAATGTCATTAGGGGGAAAACCATTCACTTACTTCTCTCCAACGTCCCCTTTGGTGGGAGCTGCGGTAACTGTCTGCCCCTTCGCCCTACTACTGGAGTACTCGACGGACTTGTCTGGACAGAACCAGTTCGAGGATGTGACCTATTGAGACATATCAAAACAAACCACAGCCATTAAATGACAAATTCATTCTTGAATATCATTAATGATATTCAAATGACAATATTCATTCTTGTCTTGAATATCAAGAACTGATAACATGACTAGGTAGACTTTACATCATTTGGGACTCTTGCAGTCCCAGGGGGAAACTATTATCTCTTTTCAGAAAAAGACCTGAATTAGAAGAGAAATCTCTCTATTAAAAGGAAGCCAAATTAAGGCTGAGGATGCTTCCATAAGCTGCTTCCACAAGATGCTTTCTCACACAGTCAAGCCAGAAAATATGTTGTGTGCATATTCATGTGCATATGGATATAATAGCCATGTACACATAAATTTATTCACAAGTCAAATTCAATCATCTTTACTCAGCGTGTATTTTCTGAAATTACCTTTGAGTTGCAGTGAGATTACATGAATTTGTCTAAACTGAATAATGAACTGAGGAAAGACAATGATATTTGACTCAATTCTCACTGGGGATTTGATGATACTAACCCTAACTTTCAGAAAACAGAAGAATGTATTCTGCAGTTCTAAAATAAAGAGAGGCTTTCCTGAACATGATCTAGACCAAAATATGCTCATCTTTTTATAGTATTATGTTTGTTTAAGCTAAGAACAATGTATAGAAATCCTCAAAATAGCAATCAGGGGAACTCAAACAGGAACAGTACAGACTATGGCACAGTAAAATGTAGTCAGAGAAAATGGTGGTTAAAATGATAAGTAATAGACAAAGTTAGTACAGTGCATCTAAAGAAACTTTTTTTTAAAAAAAAATAGTTTCATTTGATGGTATGATGGTTGTTCCATAAGCAATGTCTGATAAACACAAATAATTTCTCATTCTGTAAGAGAAGAATATGATAGTTATGAGGTGCTTTATGTGGAAACCATCCAGGATTCCTGACAAATGAGAAATCATAAACAAACGTAGTTAAATACTGTTAGCAAGCAATTTGCAATGGTAGCCACACCATTATATCCAGAGTAGAATATAAATGGTGTGTTCACACTGAAAGTGTTAGTATCTATTGCTGCTAGTGATCAGCTAAGGATGAGGCGATACCAATTAGCTACTGGGAAAATAAAATGGTGAGCTGGTGGGGCTGAAGGGGTTTAGTCTCATTGGTTTGTCTGTTTCACCTCGGTAAGGCAGGTGAAGGAGGGGCAGATCTTCCAGTCATTAATGAAGGCATCGACCTGATGAGGTTTGAGTCAGGACGCTCTGTGGATCGGGAGCGGGAGTTGGTCCGCTCTAGCACAGGACGTTGCTCTGTTGATCTGGATCTTTGATATGGCTGTCTATCTGCTGCTTCACAATTCCTGTAATGTTAGTCAAAAAGCAGCTCAGTTGAACTTTGACTTTTCTATTAATTATAAAATATGCTGCATGATACTGGTTTGGAGCAAATCATTTATGGTATACAATTTTAGAGGGAATAAATTTTCTGAGATAATTTCTTGATAACATACAGTTTTTTTACACGTATGATTTGACTTGCTCCATACTCCTGATAAATGGGCTGAAATGCTTCCAGTGTCTCAGTAATGACTATCCATGCAATAGTCTGTTTCCTGACAATTTTGGGGTTAAATATTGTTATTTTGTCAATTAATATATCAACCTGGGAATAAAAGGTAGTAGCTGACAAAAAGAGTAGCTGGCAAAAAAGAGTAGCTGACAAAAGATTAAGTCTTAATAAAGCTAACGACTCATTAATTGTGCAGTTTAATTGCGCATTCCTCATATAAATAGATTTTTACATATTTTTTACAGATTGCATTCTCTATAGAGGTAGCATTTTTGTTTGTAGGAAAGTCCACAATCCAGATGTTATAATTGGCATGTAGCACTGTCAACTGTTATTAGACTTGGGGATAGATTCTGTTATATATAGGGTGGGCTATAGCGATAGATTCATATGTTGTGCTCAGACTGTAATCAGATGAAAATCAACATCATTAGTACTTACAGAGGTTCCAACAACTAGAAAAAAATAGTTTGTAATTAAAAAATTCTTTTAAGCCACAGTCTATGGAATTGTACCAAAACAACAGTGGAAAAAGTTATTGTTAGAGATAAAATGGGAAGAAATTAGACTGAGTAAAAGAGAATTTCTTGATCAAGCAGTGCTATCTTCTACTATCTTAGGCAATTAATCAGGCCATTACTTTCGGAAATTAATCAAGCCCCACCTTTTTCCCCAATGTATCTGGTCTGTTTACAAGGAGTAATATTTGCTGGCAATATCCTCAAATACATTAAATCAAGGCAATGTAAAAAGTAAAATACATACCCTAATGGAGCTATTTATTAAAATCACACTCCTCCCAGCTCTCCTTGAGTAACCGAACAGATACAGAATACAAATGGGGAATGTGTACCCTTCAGGACTTTTCCTTGAGCAAAGTCATGCATTTTACAATGAAGTCAGTTAATACAATGAGTGGCTTGATGGTGATTAAGTGTAACAAGAAGTCAAATTTTAATTAGTATCAGGAAGGAGAGAGACATACCACAGCCTTATTATGAAGACTTTTATGTTAGTAACAGCATTTTATTTCTAAAAGCACTGAAAAACAGTACAGTGGCTGACTTTGCGGAATGCATTTATAAAACATTCATTAAAAGCAGTCTTTTCAGGCCTTCCATGAGGTCATAATCAGACTCCTACAGCATACAAAGGACTTGCCACAGACAGATTCAGAATAATACCATACATCATGAACCTACATCTATAAGCTCCTAACAAGCAAACACACCACAGTGAGACACATGAATGGTAATTATAAGCTGAGGCACTAAAGATTGTAGGAAAAGTGCAGTGAGCCTGGCACTAAACCACAACAAGATTACCTCACTTCTTCTTCTATCAGTTCTGTTTCTGAATGGGAAGCTTCATCAGCAAAAACATCCACTGTCTCGCTTCTTTTACATTGTTGATAGACAGAGAAACACAACCTTAGCTTTGATAGGAATGTTGTTTAGTTTAAGTAACTGTTTAAGAGAGGTTTTACTTTTATGAAAGGTGAGAAAAATGTCACCCATCTGCATGATGGCTAGAAATGATCATAGAATACATTCTTTGACTATGGGAATAAACTCTGAGAAAAAATATTCCTAAATTCAACAAGATTACAAAAAAAAAGAGTAATATCCAGGTCTTTAAAAACCCACCCTTATCTTGTTTATCTCCATATTTAAGAAAATTAATGAGCCCGCAGACACTTTTTGGCTTTTGGCTTTTTTCTGTCAGCATTTCTCGTGTCAGTGAGTAGAGGGCCGCTGGAGCACCCAGCAGCAGGGACTGGGCAAGATGGTAAGGGTATCACTCCATACTCTATTGCTCTCTCCTTCCAACAGCCAGTAGGACACACAGAGGAACAGGTGAGAGGCAACCACATGCTTCTCATAAAGACTTCATGGGAAGTAATGCTTCCATTTGTTACTCTTAAGGCCTCATTCTCTTCAGCTCTATAGGTATAAAAAGTAGTTTTTAGGATATTAGGGGTCTGACTTATTCCCTGATTAGGAGGAAGGAGGCATTTTTACCATTTGGATCAATATTAATGGCTTAGTGGGCAGGTTTTGTGTTCTGCAGAACATCATGCAGCAACTGTAGCTAACCACTACGCTAACAGATGAAGGTCTCAAAAGATTTCATACTCAGTAGATAATATACAGTTTGCTACAATCTTCAGTGGGCATTTCCTTCAAGTGGAAAAACAAACAGGAGTTCCCCAAGTGAAGGAGGGGGTGGATTTTGGCAGTAAACCTTTGAAGCTGGGGCAATGCTGTTTTGTAGACTGAAGGATTTGAAGACTAAGCTGAGTCCTGAGGTTAAACTGATTGTCACCCTCAGGTTCCAGGCTATAGACTGCAATCCTCTCAATAACCAATACAGCAAATTTCAAGGGGACAGTCTCCCACTTGAAAGTTTCACTTTGTGGTTTTACATCATACACATATAAAGAGCAATTCAAAAAATAGTTTTACTCTCTGGTCTTCATCCCCACTTATTCTTTTATCCTTTTAATAGTAACCACACCTAATAGATGATCCCAGTCTTCTGTAACTGTCCCTTTTATAAGAAAACTATCATTACAATAACCTGCTTGTGCAGTGAAACTCCTTCCTTACCACTGTATACAATTATGCATGGATATCAAAATCCAGCTGTAATTACTGGAGGAAGTTAAATTAAAAATGGAAGTTTCTAACTTCTCAGATATCATTCTTAAAGACTTATGCTTACAAATGATCTAGGTGAAACTTTCCTCTTTTCTCATTACAAATGAATTACTGATTTTTAAAGAGGGAAATATGGTAGTTGTAGTTAAGCTATTCAACATCTATATAATATTTTAATGTAAATTAGCACTGTTTACCTTTGCTAGCAGACTTTTCATTATGAATATACAGTTAATGAAAATACAATTATGAAAATACAAATAGTGACCTCCTCCATCTACTACTGCCTATTGTAGCATCCTTCTACTTTTGCTAGGGAAGACAGGTATGGTAGATGGTTTATCTCCTACGTCTGCAAGACTTGTAAGCATAACTCTCCCTTACTCTGAGGAAAAGGTACAGCAGTGTTTGCTTCTTAACCAAGCAAGCCGATCGCTATGAGACTGTTTGAGCTCTCTGTAAGTCACTACACAGAAAGCTCTGTGAGTATTCACAGTCCAACTTCTTATTCCAAACCCATCAAGTACTGGAACTAGAATCTAATATAATTTAGGTACCACTGTAAACTCTAGTTGCTGTAGTACCTAACCAAAGGTGCTACCTAATTATATTTTATATACCGATTTATCTCCATTTATATACATATACTGCAAATTTCAAATGTGAACTCTTTTCTGATTACAGTGAATATGACTTTCTGATTTTTAATTTTTCAGGTTTGTTACTTTTCTTAACATATAAAAAGATTTTTCAACAAATTATTTTAGTCATTCACCCAAACTTATGGATAGAGAAAGCTTTATAAAAGATTAACATTTTTCAACAGTAAGCAATTGTAACAGCTTACATACAAATAGAACTTATTTTTTCCCCCAAATGACTGAAAACATTTTATTTAACAGCCCATGTTAAATTCTTTTACTCTGTACAAATGCCAATCACCATTTTAGCACTAGATTTTTCTTGTAACAAAAAACTGAAGAAATAAAAATAGAATTGTTGTAGGATTACAGTACCCTACAATTCAGCTCCTAGTGCATCTTTTTCATCTAGAAACACTGAACAGAACAAGCAAAATACAACACCACACTTTCTAAGTATCATAATTTCAAAGTCCAGCTAATATATAATGGCAATACCTGTCAGTATCTGTGGATGGCTGCTGGATTTCAATCCTTGGACATGTTATTCTTCTACTAGCTATAGGAACTTTGCTGTTTAGTCACAGACACAAGATCCTCTGTTAGCGTAACACAGATAAGCATGTCTACAAACAAATGAGATTTCTAGTACCAAAAAAACTTAAATTTGAATCATAAACATTGCAATGGAAAATGGGAAGGAGCAGTACACTGTCAAATCTCTAGAAGAACTGGTGACAGGGTATCTCAGTAAATAACTAATCTATACTCATAAAGGAAAACTCATCTATACTCATAAAGGAACTTAAATAAAGTTATGTACTGATACAGTTTATTAAAGACAGGAACTTAAAGCTTTTAGGTGCTTTGGTTTAAAAAAAAAAAAAAGATAAAAGCAAGATATTTTGGTTGCTATAATATTCTATGGTGTTTTTTATACATGTAATATATATGGATATAGAGATATAGACAGATATAGATAGATATAGATATAGATATAGATATAGATATAGATATAGATATAGATATATAGATATAGATATATAGATACAGATAGATATAGATATAGATATAGATGATATAGATATAGATATAGATAGATATAGATAGATATAGATAGATATACACACATCCATACACTGATATGATCTCGTCGCATGCATATTGCCCTGTGGTACACGTGATAACTACTGGGATATCTCCATGCCGGTAACAGGCATGATTAAACCCTAACATGCCAAAGTCTGAACTATTCTACCAACTCAGCTAAGCAGACAAAGCAGGGAACTCTGCTATGATCCCAGACATGTCATGCTCCACACTGCTGTGTTCTGCTGCAGCTACAGAAATGCAATTTCTCACAGCTTGTTCAGGTACCTGGACATGGCACTGCAGTCACTTTGGTGACTGTGTCAACATAGACAACTATGCTAAAACATGGCAAGGTACAATTATAAAAAGGCTTCAGGAAAGCATATATAGCTGTACCTGTTGAGACTTACTCTCCAATATATGTGTCATCATTGATATATTTGCCAAGGAATAGCAAAGTCATGCCTCACATAGGGAGCTGGAGCAGACAATCTTTTATCCAACCCAAATGATTTTATGATTCTGTGGATGCACTTAGAGGTTTATACTAGCTATTGCAATCAAATATCAACAAAACCAATAAGCAATCTAACTCCGGGAACAATTAAGACTGAAATTATATGTATTTCATATCATTTTTATCTGTAAAAGAGTTGTAGAGTATTTTTACTTTATTGCTTCTGGTACCTTTTCATTTATATAGCCAGTTGCCTTATATAGTATATTGTATTTTGCCAAATATTTCTTACTTTCAACATCTTTAACACAGACTCTCAGCTGACGCATATAAAAGAATCACCCTGCAGGAATACACATCTCTATGTTCATGAGATGACTCACTGAAGATCATGATAAAGCTGATTAGGATTTAAAAGCTGGGAATTCAAAATTCTCAAGGATGAGAGCTGAAATTCTCTCCTCTCCTCCCCTTCACCACAGCTCAGTTTTATAACTGAATCTACTGCAGTGATTCTCTCCGGATAATAATCTAAACTTCCATTAAAGTACTGGAATATTCCAAAATACAACACTTTCAGCTTTATATTATAAATATATTCCACAGATTTTCCCATTTCAGAACACAATATTTCACCCATTCAATTTGAATGTTATACCACCATGTATAAGCAAAACCAGGAACATGCCTGGGTTTTAATTAACACGTGTCCCATGACTGAAGTGTAGTGGTATTTAGGACAATGCACGGAGGATTCTGAGAGGGAAGCAATCATAAAGAATTTCTTAGTAGAGCTTGAATGTTCAAATGTAATTTAGCAGAGCACCTAGACTATAGACTAATCAAAGTAGTTGTAGACTTAAAACTAAGCATGTACTTAAATGTACCTTTTTAAAGTGCAGTACTAAATGCAAAATATGAAAAGTACTTGGTTCTTGATGGATTTTGTGGGATTTTTTTTTCCTCAGATCTTAAATAGAATTTTATTTCTATGTGGCACATATACATAGTTGGCTTACTTTTTTCTCACTGCCATTTTTAAAAACCAATAATATGGTAGAAGTTTAAATAGTAAATTACCATAACCAGAGTTGTAACTATGCAGTTATTGTGTATACATACTGCAGCTACATGTGTATCTTCTTCTTAACTTATGGCAACAGACCTGTAATTCTGTCCTCTCTGACATCAAGTTTTGTCTCTCCATGAAACCAGGATTTCAATCAGATTATTTGAATAGGAGCAAGTATGTAAAACTTATTATCTTTTAAGTTCTTAAATTATAAATTAGTAAAATAGCATTCAGTTTCTGTTAAAGACATTCTCTAGATCCATTAATCTCTACAGAATCTGATCCATTTCAGCAGTGTTTATTCTATGGAAGTGTTTTCTATCCCTTATGTTTCACTTAAAAGTCATAATGGTTCACAACAAATTATTTTATCTTTTTATTTTCTTCTGCCGAACATTTTTGGAGCTAAATTTAAATGAAGACAGAGAGTAGTAACATGTAAGTTTATTTTTCATATTAAAAATCTATTTTTAGATATTTATCCCTGATATTTACCTATGTTAGCATTTATTCAGGACTAAAAGTAAGAAAAGAGAAGTAAGCCAGGACTATTTCATGTGACTATCAAAAGCAAAAGTTTTAGTTACACCAAGCAGTTTCCAGCCTTCTTTAAAAGCTGTTCATTTCCAGTATGTTTGTGCAGTTTTCAGGATGAAGTAACAAGTATGGCCCTTGCCGTACAATTAAAAAGGAAGAGCCAACAAACAGTGGCACTGTGGTTCAAAAAGCTAGAGAAGATATATGGTCTCAAGTCCCTGCAACTGCACTAACGTCTAGCCAAAAAGCCCTCACAAATCCTTCCACTCTAAATGAGAAACCCAAATTAAAATACTGATGGATTCATTCTGGGCTTTGTCAGATCTTTTATAGTTTCAATTTAACAGTCTCTTACATTCTCTGTTCACATCTGCAAAGGAACAAAGTTTAAAAAAAGAAAATTCTTGCAAGAGCAATAAGAAAATGAGGGGGAACAGTAAAGTCAACGAACTAAAAGCAAGGAAAAATTTGTCTTGCTTGATCAGAAGTTACAACTGGGAAGAACTAAAGACTGTAAGGCACACAGCACTTTGCATGGGTTATGCATTAATCACAAAGGAAAATAGGTTAGACAGACAGAACTGGGATTATTTCTAAAAGTAAAAAAAAAGGTATTAGGTCTCAAAGACACCCTCCCCAGCACTGTAAATGTAGGCAGGTATCACTAAAAAAGCCCCTTTTCATTAAAGCAACCCTGAACAGTGAGAACATGTTTCAAAAATAGTTCCAACATAATTAATGTTCTTTTTCTATTTGTAACTGAATAAAAGAGTTTAATCTTGGAAAAAAGACTAGAACATAAGTGCCTTAGCTCTGAGTCAAGAAAGAAAGAAAGACATCAAGAAAAATACATTTATTAGGAATAAATTTGGTACATTTATAAATTAACTATTATAAAGATCCAAAATGCATTTTAGTTTTATCTGTAACACTACACTCTTTACTTACCCATATTTTTCAGCTGAACCATTGACTATATCATCTGCCCATGAACTTGCACCATTGTACCACCTTTATAATGCAGTTAAAATAAAGAAGTGTTATTAAAAAATGATTTATTACTATTAACACTCTAATTCATGTGATATGACCACTTCTCAACAAAATGGGAAGATTTCCAACTGTTTTCAAATAATTTTGTGCATTTTGTATTTTCTTCCAGGTATGAAGAAAACCAACTTTTTTCAAAACCAAACACCAAGAAAATTATAGGGGTTTTTTCCTTATACAATTATTATATTTTACCTCCAGTCTTTTCAACAGTTAAGCCATAAATTTCAGTCCCATAAAGACTATTGATCCCTTATCTTTTCATACATAAATGTCTTCATGTTTTCAAGGGCTATTGAGCTTATGGAATAATAAAAAAAGTAATTGTGAAGACAAAACATTAACAAAAATAATATTATAAGCATCAGTAGTTTAAAATATTGCTTTTAACTTAAAATACATGACCTTTCCAGTTGTAATCTTTTTTTTTTTTTCTATTTGATATGGGAATAGTTTCTTACAGGTATGTAAGAAGCAGAAGAAAATTCACTTCCATGATCAAACAATGAATATTAAATTTTATAGTGGTATTAATCTTCCAGGTATGAATATGGGCTGCCCAAGCACTTGCAGCATCACTTCAGCAAATCAGTTGAAGACAACAAAAAACACATGAAGTAGTATTTTATCTTAAGAAAAACTATTGAGAAAATAAATAATGGGACAAAAAAAGCTGCTTTAAGAAATCAGGGGACAAACTGCCTCTGTGCCACTATTCCAGTATATTAAAACTAGATATAAATCATCCGGTACTTGGTTAAGTTTCAACTAAATCCCTGGAGTTTCAGCTAAATCTCTGGAATTTTGTACTTTCAGGATCTTGCTAGGGTAAAGCCAGGGAATGCCTATGTTGTCTCTATTCAACGATTTCCACATGACAGTTAGTGAGAAGACAGGGATTATCAGAAAATATCAAGAGACCACTATATTATCAATTAGGACAAAAAAAAAATCTATTATACATACTTAAAGTATTAGCCATAGGCTAAAAGAAAAACTATTTAATGGCTTGAATACACCGATCCAAGAATTTTCATGAATATGTTCCTGGGAATCACAGCAGTATTTTTTGCTTGCCTGCCTTTTCTCCAGACTTCTCAGGCTGCAGAATCTGAGGGTTTGCAGTATATTTACAAACTTAATAACCCCACATCTCCTGGATATCATGTTGAGGGACGACCATATGAGATGCAATATATGTGAATGTCAATAACCTCCTCTTGTTTCTTCAATGTCCAATTGGATGGTATGGGTAGTGGTTTTGTTTTGGTTTTTTTTTAAATCATGGTTTATAGCCAGACCAATTGCTGGTTGAAGGTCATTTCAGTTTAATCTAATTGAGTTTTAAATTAGATTTTGATTTAATCCCATATAAATTAGAATAGTGCTGGAGAATGACAGGTACATCTTTACACTCTCCCTGATAATCCATATCTTCAAAACTGAAGCCAGTCTCTCCAGTTAACCAATATATTAGGTAAGGTTTTTGATAAAACTACTTTATTGCAGACATCGTAAATACATAAATATTGGTTTAAAATTGCAGTGCACTTTATTTTTTCCTAAATATGAATGTATTTATTCATAGTAATCAAACAAAAACAAAATCTCCTGCTATTAGTTAGGAACAAATCCCTGCTTTATCTGTTCCCATAGTGTAGACACAAATCAGACACTGCCTTTAAAATGGACAGAGAAGTATAAAACATCTAATCGTAAAGAGGAAGAGGAACATTGATTTGCTCCTTTCTTCAGATTTCCTTCACTTTTGGCCTAGCTCTTTAAACATGAAAGGCTGTTACCAAATAACTATTTCCAGAGACACTCCAAAACTTTTCAGATTACATGTCAGATTTTAGTGATATTATGCTCCCTGTGATACAAAATTTAGGAAGAACAATAGTACTTTGGTTCCTAGTATGGCAAACACTCAAAACCAATTTGAAGGCATTTGTTTAGTCCTTTTTTAAGTCAATGTGAGCAGTAACATGCTAAAAACTGACTACCATCTTAGGGTACTCAGGTTATTGAAAGAATGAAATTGAGGACTCTAAATTGCCCTAGAATCACTTCTAGTGAGAGAAAAAGTTTTCCATTAGAGTTATGGTGCAGTTAAGTGAAGAAAAAAACCTTCAGTTGTACCTAAGCTCCTCTGTACCATTCAGTTTTCCTCCCACACGTAATGAATATAAAATTTTTCAGGTTAAGAATTATGCTTCAAAAAAGCCAAAGTCAAATTAATGGAGGGCTAAAAAGAAAATGAGGTACTTAAAACTGTGGAGATTAGTTGTTCTGTATTTAGAGAAATATGGCATAAAGTGCACTGTAAATTTAAATATCATTAGTCTAGGCCAATTAGAATTTTAGACTATGCTTCATAAAAATTTATTACTTAACTCTATCTATTTTTACTATATAAATTAAAATACCTTTCAGGAGTATAGGCTGTGTCATCATAATATGAATTAGGCACTCTTCTCTCCTGCCTAGTCCTCCTGAATATGGAATAAATAGCACAGATATTTCAGACAGTTTAGAGGGTGTTTTTTCATTATGTATTCCCTTACTGTATTATTAAGATGTGATGAAGAAAGAGTTCATTTAACTTCAATTTAGCTTTACACTCTGTACATAAATTTTCTAATATATATATATATATATATATAAACTTTAAACTGCTGCTTTCAAATTTTATTCAGAAATAATTAACAACTTACTAACAACACTTGATCAATGCACACACATTTCATAGAAGTAAAAAGTTACATTAACAGAAAACCAGTAATTGAACAACTGAGATTGTTCACCAAAAGTAGGATTTGGATGTTAGAACATGTCTGCTAGGTAAAACAAAATCATGAAAAAAAATGGAAGCATAATCCAATTTCCTTAAGTGAAACAACAGAAATTCAGCCTGAAAGAAACCTCATGTCCTGCACAAAATATACACAAACCAGGTTTTATAGACTTCTAAACACCAACCTCAAAGGCTAACTGGAAAAAATAAATTGCATATAGTGTGATATTTTTGCTGATTAAGCTGAGCTCTGAGGTAGGTAAGTTGAGAAAGAATTTCATACAGTGAGGTTCTCAGTATGATTTTATTTGGAACGAGCTGCTAATATTTTTTAGACACAAAGATAAGATAAAGAATAAGAACCTTGAGAACACTACTTTGTCATTGAGATAATGTGTGCATCAGACAATTTAAAATGTGTTACTGACAAATTATGAATTAGCCCATATAACTCTGTAAAACTCTGAACTGGGGGACATAAATGGAAGTGTAAGTGCAGCTCAACATGGCCAGCCATGATGTGTTGTGTACATTCAGTGTGAGCAGCTGCAGCAGTGTGAACGGATACCAGCTGGTGCTCCCATGCTGACTCTGACATCGGAGAGTCAAGGGAAGTTGGGGTGTGGTACTGAGCAGCAGGATGTTCTTGAGAGGACCCCAAGTCCTAAGGGCTCTGAAGTCACTGAAGATGCACAGGTGCTTATTGCCTTTCTTTGGCATATGCTGGAGTAGGTATCTTGTCCATGCTGCTGCTCCTTTTGGGAGGGAAAATGTTGGGCTTCTTCAAAAGGGGGGAGCTATCAGAAAAACGAAACTATGAATGCCGTACCTAAGAATTACCTCAGAAATAATGGTTTTTGATAATGTAAATGTGTCCTAGAACTAATGAACTGAAGTCTATCATATCAGATAAACAGTAACTAACACAAACTTCAGAGAAAAGATGAGAGAGGGAAGTAGTCACTCTGTGGGGGAAAAAAAAAAAAAAAGGAAAAAAATGCTAGAAGAGACCACAAGAGTTAATGGGGTGGCTGTGAGTGACTGCAAAATAAGCAATAAAAGGAGCCATGAATAACAAAGGCAAGTATTTTTGACTAATATATCTATATTATTTATTTGCCTGCAGGAAGCAGACACTGATGGATCCAGAGTGACATGAGATAAAAAACTCTGTCCCAGATGAGAGACTCTTTCCTGAATGCTGGCCTATACAGAACAATATTTGCTATTTTGATGAATAGTGGAAACTGGAAAGTTGTTTCATATGCATGATAAAGTGAAAGTAAAAAGACAGGAAGAGATGTGGTTGGTTGATATCCACAAGACATTGATTAACAAGGTGGAACAAAGACAGGAATAACACCTTGGCCTACAAAATAATGTATTTTAGAGTAAGCACTGAACTGGGGAAAAGTGTAAAGATAAAACAGGAAATATTGTTTAAAAAGTAATTGTTCACATATTTACAATAAAAACAAGGAATAGAAAATTACTTAGTTTTTTCAATATGTAAGGAGAAACTGGTTAACAATTATGCTATAAATTGTCCTTGAATTGCTGTTAGAATACAGGAAAACAAAAAGGATCAAAAACTAGGAACTACAGTTGTGGCTGTGAGGTACTCAGAGGAGTTCATACCTTGTAGGATGACTCAAGTAATGTGAACACTAATGTTACCCACAGGCAGCCTGGATTCAAGAGGATCATAGAATCCAGGATCAGTTTCTAGGCCCAAGGAATCTCAAGATACTGTTCAAACAATGAGCTAGAAATATTCAACTTCATGTCAGATTTTCATTTCTGATCCTGGTGGAATTAGCTTTAATAGCCTTCTGTTCCATAAAGCCCTGGAAAAGATTCTCTCTCTGCTTAAATCCCAGCCTTTTAATTTTTATGAAGTACTATAACTTTTGCCCTTTATTTTCACTGATTTTACTTTATTTTTGGGAGATTAATTTCAGAAAAAAAGATTGAGATTTACAAGGCAAGAACCTCAAAGTAAGACAATTTTAGAATAGTTCCAACTTCCACTAATGTCCAAACAGTCACAGACATAACCAGTAATCTGACACAAATTCAGATAAAGTAGTGCAAATCAGAGTATATATCTAAGGCAAAAAAATTATGTAGATATTAATTATTGAAATTGATTAAAAATTAGCACATTTCATCATGCATTTTAAGAAAACAAACAAAAAATCCCTCTCATTATCAAAGTTTCTATATGTGGACAGAAATATTCATACATTTCCTTTATACTAGGTTTCATGTAAAACAGCATCATTTCAAAACAAATGTTTGACTGAATTCTAAATGCTAAAATATCTAATATACTATAGCTTTGGACAATTTTTAAAAAGCAGTATTTCTTTCAGAGGACTTTTCAGATCCTTTTTTTTTCTTCATCCAAAAGTAATCTTACATTCACTTAAAAATATGGTGACATATGATTTGAATCCAGAGCAAGCATTAATGAACTTCTCAGCCTCATATCCAGGGGACCACTATGAAGTTAATATATAGAGTTCTTTTCTTCTTGCTTTAGAAATTTTTACATAGCCCCTATAGTAAAGCAATACCTCTATCAACCATTGTATCTAATGTGAAGTCACCACTTCCTTTTTATTGGCTCACAGTTTTCAATTTGATATTCTTATTTCTATTTACACAAAACTATGTAAATTTTTTCGGTTTGCAATATTTCTGAAAATATCTTAATTACAGTACTTCAGCATCTTTTAAAAGCCACTGTATTTCAAGTGGCAAATTTTTTCACAGAAATTGTTATGAGCTCAAATTATATGTTTCATGTGTAAATATGATCTTCTGCAATCACACACAGGTGTTGTGTGTACAAGTATTCCTAAATCACAGAATATGCAGAATACAAATATATACAACATAAGCTTACATATGCATACACTTTTACTTTTCACTCTATTTTTCAGTTACACAAAGTATAAGACTTCAGAAAGACATTTTTTATGTGTACTTTAAAGTAGATAGGCTTTTCCTTGTTATTTCAAAGAGAATAATAAATGCTACAAGCACTCCGGAAAATTCCAGCAAAAATAAGGGTTATAAAAGACACAGACAAATAATATCCAGATAACCTATTTTGATACTGGCTTCTGCAAAGCTATTCAGCACCTCTTGGGATTTACCCATGACCTCAAGTAGTCAGTTTTAAGATGCATACATACCCAGAGTATTTTAAAACATATTCACTGTATGTGTTTATCTCTTAAAACACAGATCACATTCTCAGTTTGGAAATCAAACATGGCAGTGACAGTGCAGCAGAGCTACTGTTATACTCCACATCAGTTATACCTCTCAAGATCATAGTAAGCACCCTCAGAATAGGTACGGCACATTGTTCGGGAGCGGAGTAATCTGATTGCATCTTCACAAAATAGAGGATACATTGTGTGATCCTGACTGTCAAAACAGAATGGGTGAACACAATGAAAAGCAACAAAAAGATGAAATGAGGACAAAACAACATGAAAAGCAAGTAATGTCAGTAACAGAACAAAACATTGGAACAGAACATGACTGGAACTTTGGTGAACTTTGCAAAACTACTTTTAAAAATTAAAGTATATTGGCTCCCAGCTACAAGAGCTACAAGACTATGAGGAAGGTACCACTCTCCAGTTTTATCATAACCTTTAACACAGCCCCTCATATAATATTTTATGCATATTAAAATCACAGTATTATCAGGTATTAGTGTTTGCTGGTTTAAATTATTTTCTTCGTATACTCTCTAAAAGACATCAGAGTGATGTAAATAAAGCATCATCTTTGAGGACCATCAATTATAGACTATTGGTAGTAAGAAAATATACAAGTGAAACACAGAAAGAATTACCCAGTGTTTGTGTACACACTATGTTAACAAATCTAAGGATGATACTAACTCAACTTCTACATTTTCTACCACTATACACAGACAAGCATAACCAGAAGTGGACATGTAGGTACACAGAAGTACATGCATTACCCACACATAGTCACACAGACGAAAACATATACCTGACATCCCTGTAATGGTGATCTGTGGACTGGGTGTACCGGGAACGAGGTAAAGTAACATAATGACTGAGGCGATGGCAGAAAGAAAAATACAGACATGAGACAATAAGATGGAGAAGGAATGATACACAATGCAAAACAGAAAACATTAAAAACTGAGAATACAGGAGCAATAAAACATTGTTTAAGAGAACTGAACTTATTAGCAAAATAATATGATATACAGTTCTAAAGATAAAATTAACTAGATGATTCACATATTTATTCTGAGAAGCCAGTAGGAGATTATGGATCAAGAAGATGGCTAGAATTTGGGATTTTCTACAGTATTTCTGTTAGGAAGAAAAAATGCATAAATCTCTGAAAGCAACTCAAGAAGTCAGATTACCTATTGTTTGAAGGCAGTCATAACTTTATTATGAATAATATCTTTGAAAGAGATTTACCTAATCTGTCTGAAAGGGTACCACCATTTGTAAATCTGCCCCCATATAGCTCCAGAGCTTTCCCATTTCTAAGTGTAAGTTCTCCTAATACTGGTCATATTGTGATAAAAGGTGAACTTAGATCAAAGAGTTTCATTATTAAAATAAATAATGAAGAGATATAACATCAGTACCAGAATATGCCAAAAAACCCAAATGCAGTTCAAAATAATAAATCTAAGTTATCTATATTTTGTTTGTATTATGAAACAATGTCAAAATTTATACATTTAAAACATATTTGTTGCACTAGATATTTTCCAATTATCAAAAGGAGAAAAAGTCATTTGCCTTTTATTATAAATATATGCACACAGTACAGGGAAAAGGGTTTGAAAAAGACAGGGGTTTACCATTAACAAGGAATTATTGACTACCGTTTCCCTGAAGCTAGGATATTTCAAAGGAAAGTCTAATCACAACTGTCCACATCGGAAGTGTAAACTGACTTCACAAGAAACATGGAAAACCTCATCCTTCATTTTTATTTCTCGTATCATAATTTTCTTACGATTAATGTTTTTACAGGAATAAAACACATTTTTACCAGTAGGTATATTGCCTACTCTTTATATTTGCTTCTTTTGCATAAGAATAAAATTCACCATCACCCACATGAACATATTCCTTATATTAGGTAAATTATATACAGTACAAGATGTCTTTGTGTTCACTTCTGTCAAATAAATGCAAAAGAAGACTTTCCAGTATAAAAAACTGACTTTAATCCCTGATTATGTAATTTAAACTCTACAGTTTGTTACAAGAATGAAGAGTTGTACACAATTCAACAGGGCCCAATTTGACATGGTACAGTTAAAACTTGAAGAAGGACTAATAATTATTAAAATAGTCATAGAGTTTACACTGAAAGCTGCATTTATGTTTTTAAACTAATGTAAAGACGTAAGTATCAAAAGCAGTCTACCCATTGCAGTCTGTCAGTCAGCATGCTGTCAAGAAACATTAAAAAATAATTCACCACTTCCTTAAAATTTTCTCTGGGATATATGCACACCCACAGATAGAACAATCAAATAAAAATGTAGAAGCCTATCCCCCCAAGAGCTAAATGTACAGTGATGGCAAACAACTGCACAGCAGCTTATTATCTCCACAACATGGATACATTGCCAGGCTACATCCATGTGAATATGCCTTTAAATTATCCAGATGCAACCCTGGAATTAACATCTCAAAACTCTTGCTCTACTATTAATAAGCAATTAAGTGTTTCCAGCTGGTAGATGACATTTTAATTTTAAGAATTTACTTTGCCTTTTATCTTTTAAGTGAACTGCTGACAGGTGTCCCTGGCAGTCTTTGAAAAATATATGACATCAATAAATACAATATATTTTACTATTATTTAAAAACCAACGTCTTAAACAAAACTAGGACTTCAGGCAGAACATATGTTGCAGAACACAAATTCCACGGAAATGCACATGTTATTTCCACATGAATTACTTACTGTCCATAAGGAGGGACTGTTCACTTATTTGCATGTGAATGAGACACCATCAGTTCATGTTCTGCTTAGGACTTCAGTTCTTACAACTCTTCCCATCTCCACCAAACTATGTTGATTGCCCAACTTCTGGTATCAAGTTTTATTCTAATACTTGTAGAAACTCAGAACTCCAGTGTCCTTACCAAGTTCTGGTAATTTTTCTTGGGAATTTCTGGCAAGCAGTTCAACCTTTTCCCTATTTTCTTTTTTTTTAAATTCAGTTCACGATTTTCAGAATCAAGTATGATAGCAATTAGATGGCACTTAGATACAACCACTTATATGATTTGGCATGCAATAACTTGTAACAAGTTTAAAATAAGCTCCCTCATCACCCAGAACTATGCCTATCTATATTTACGAGTGGGGTTAGTTTGAGCTTATGCTTGACCTGACCCTCTGGAATTACAGGCTCTTCATGCCTCTCCATTTTTCTCAGAGCTCATGTTAACCATGCTATCTAACTTAATAGAATCATAGAATCACTAACAAAGACCATCAAACGCAATCTTTGACCAAATACCACTATCTCCACTAAACTGTATTGTAAGGCACTGCTTTTACTCATTTTTTTGGACACTTCCATAAGTGGTGACCAAACCATTTCCCTGGGGAGTGTGCTCCAATGCATAGACTCCTCTCTTTCAGCGGAAAAATATTTCATAATATCCAACCTGATTTAACATGCAGAAGAAAAAGCTTAAATGCCATCTTTCTTCTGAACATGCAGCCAATATCACACTAGTTGATTTTTTACTATTAAATATATTACTATACATTTTTTATATTTAGATTAAAACAAATTCTTTATACTTTTATAAATATGTTAGCAACACCAAAAACACCTATGACTTAATGTCCAAAACTGAAACATACACCATATTTATTTGGCTAATCCCCAGTATAAACCACTTAAAATAATAAAGTAAGTGTATTATAATGTAGTAAAAACATTAAGCTTTGCATTGCCAAAGTGCCAAAGAACTCCAGTAATGTTCCAGATCTCCATCTCAACTAAATATATCATTTGAACTGTTAATGGTAATCATTACCCTATATGCACATATACATGGGAATACTCAGGAATGTCTCTCCATGGAGACATGGACAAAATTTAGATATGTCAGATTTTTAATATGACAAAAGAACTCCAGATACCTTAATTTTTTTTATTTTTTTGCAACCGGATTTTAGAATTCTAGCATTTTATCACACATTCTTAACTTCCTACATTATAGAAGAATGGCAGAAGTATGTCAAATGATGGTACAGGAAAATGAACATAACCTGCATCCTCACAGACTTACGAAATATTACCTTTTTTGTTATAGATAGAATAGACAGAAAATTTGCAGCAAAAATTCACTTATATTAAAATAATGAAGTTATTTTAATAAGGTAGCATGATAGGTTTTGCAATATGGTCATTATAATACACCCCCCAACCCCCCCTCCCAATCCCCTTCCACACCCTATCAGCTGAAAAGAAATTTCCACTGCTCAGACAAAAAGTTTCTGGGTATATAGGTGAACAGGATTAACTTTTCTTTTTTTAAAAAGAACAGAAAATGACATACAATTTTTCTGATATTGTTCACCTATTTGTCCATTTTCATACAAAATTCAGTGAACCATTAGGGTAAGAAAACAGAAATCAGTGATTTAGCAACTGATTAGATTGCCAAATTGGAATTACTTAGCCTCCAGGACCAGGCTTAACATACCAGAAGAGTCTCAGAAGCAGGCTTGAAAACACTCAGAGTACCTCACTTGAGCCTCATGGAAGACCTTCCTGTTCTTCCTATGCAAGGGGAGTTTAACCTGTTCTCTATTGCTTGGGATATCTTATTTAACAGTAAAGAAGAGGCACATAGGAGAAAATTTATTTCTTTCAATTTTCACGCTCAGAGACTAGGTCCTACAATTTGATTGGCATTTCAGCTTCGCTACTAGAGTGGGCAGTAGACTCCCAAGTGTTTTTGTGGAAAGGCTGAAGTACCTTGTGCTTATTGGCATATCCATATACAATTCAGAATGCAAAACAAGTCTTTGTGTTCCTTTCTGTTAAAGCCTGCATGAATGAAACTCAGCTGACACAAGAAATTTCTCTCATCCTATCACTGTTTGTCTATTCTCATATTCAGCTTTTTCTAGTGTGTTATCAGATTGCAATTGAAGCAATATATTGTATCATTGGCAATACTATTATCTTCTATTTTTAGTAACACTCCTTTCCATTTTGTCAGCTGAAATTAAATGTATGAAAAGTATAAAATTATTTAAATTGTAAAAAAATAAATGTCGTTTTTACTATATGATTTTGCCCTTAACCCCAATTCCTCAAGTTACTATTTTCTGAAAAACTAACAATGTGATAAAACAGAAATTATCTTAATCAGACTGCAAGGTAAGAAACAGGAGATTCTTGGGGTCAATCAGTCGGAAATTTAGAGGGGAAAGAGCCATTGGAAGTGGTAGAAAAGAGAAAGCTGCCATATGAAATTTAGGAAACCTACTGTGGGAAGGATCAAGTAAAAAATTGTGCTTGGGATCACAATGACTGTGAGGTTGAGCACAGACTTGTTCAAGGGAAAAGGAGCTGAGAACTCGTAAAATCGTGTGGATTCAGAGGAAAGGAGCAGCTCTATGAGCACCTTACTCATTTCAACAATGGAAAGCAACTACTACAACTAGGTACTTTTTCCAGGGTCCAGTTATACAATTCTAAAAGATTATATTCTCATATGAATAAAGCAACAGTTAATGTTCTCTGCAGTAGAATGTCTTCCATGCTGCTTCTGAAACACCTGGCAAATCACACCAACAAACTATGTGAATAAAATGTGAAGTCAAGCTCTTAACTCTTAGAAAATGTCAAATGACATTCAAGAATAAAGCTCTGGTTATGTAATTTCCCCTGCTATTTCATTGAATACATAATTAGAATAGTTTTATTTAATAATTGTTTTTTTTAAAGAAAAAAACCCAGATTTTCTTTACTTGTAAACATCAACAATTTCTCCATCAATAATGGTATGGATCCTTTTTGTTACATCGATTCCATAGAAATTTCTCCTAATCTCTTGGGATAGATGAAATCCTAGAAATGTTCCATCTGAATGTAACTGACAGTTTGAATACTTCAGTTGTGAAACAATAGCAATTATCAGCAGAGAATTTGTGAGCTGACACACATTCAATCAAGATGACTTTCAATAAGAAAATCAGTATCACATTATCACAGTGCTCAACATACTGCATTTTAAATCATTTCTCTGAAGATGCAACACTTAAGTCTTTTATCAGAACTGCATTATTTTTAACACAGGCTTTTTTTTTTCTTTTTTCTTTTGCCTTTTTTTTTTATGCATTTTATTCTGAGGAATATATCTATGACTCTTGGTGGTGGTTTGTTTTTTTTTTTTTTAATTTGGCTCAAAGCTTCTTCTTTACCACCTTCCTACTCCGACATCCCTGTTGGAGATAATCATCCTTCAGCAGACTCATGGAGGCACCGGGTGGGTGGTGCAGATAATTGCGCAATTAAACAGTGATTTGAAAGTAGAAAGAGAACTTAAAGAAACACTGCAATTATTGAGATTCAAACCGATGCAAACATTTTCTAACATAGATATAAGCAGATCTTCAGCAATGCATTTCTTTTACTGTACTAGGTATTCAAAGAAGTAAGGCAGTGACATTACATATCCCCATGTGGGAACATTACCCACATGATACACACAACTGAAACCTGGAAAAATTACCCCAAAATTTCCAAATAAAGCATTAGGAACTCTTTATATTTACAATATCTTTCTATTTTAATCTGAATTTTTATGATTTTACATTAAATTCAATTAAATAATAAATAGATTACTACTTAATTACATATTATTCAGCTGTGTATTTAATAAAGACTTTGAAAAAAGATCTGTACTTTGTGTTTTAACATTGAAACATGTATCAAAAAAATCTTTTCCTAGTTTGACCTAATCTGTCACCTACTTAATAACAGTATTGGATTAGGAGCCTGCTACCCATAGATAAAGCAACTGCATGGTTTAAGTTGACATTTAGAAATGTAAAATTTATGTTCCTCTCGCCACCTTTCATTTTGTGTCAAATAATAGAAGCAGGTATTTATACTATGTTTCAGCTAACACATAAAAGGCTCATTGCAGTGAATTATTTTGGTCTTCACTGGTTTGATTATAGCAAACGGAATTTTTTGGTCTGTATTTCAACATTTACTTCATGTTAAAAAAATCCAAGCCACATGCTTTCAACAGAATGAAAAAACCCAACCGTGTATTCAAATATGTGAATGAAATCTCCTCTTGCTAACAGGGGTGTGATAGTCCTACTAGTCCCAGCACACCCAGATAACGTGTTTGAAGTGATTTTAAAATAATGGACAATATTTCTCTAAATATCCATGCTTATGACTACCCTCTTAGTTTAAGAAAACAGGTAGCAACTTTTCTTCTTTCAAATGGAAAGACTGCAATAGCTTTGATGAACAAAGAGTGGATAACTTCCCTTTTCTCCTCTTTCCTTGTAAGTGCCTCTCAGAAAAACACTTACACTATAGGAGCTTTCTCATACATTTCTCCTGCAAGACTATTTGAGTCAGGCATTCTCAGAATGCTCTGGCTTAACATACCTATGCTAAATTCACCATTAGCAATGTTATTCCTCAGGGAGAACCCCCCCCTAGGGTATTGAATATAGTTAAATTAATAGTTGCTAAATAGTGTCTAAATTTGTTGAAGTTGTGGGCCAGAGGACAATTTTCTCACACTGTCTTGGTGTTCATTAATTGTTGACATATCTTTCAGAAAGAAACACACAGATACAGTTTGGTGGTTTTGTTGTTTGCTTTTTCTTTCTGGAACTATACTAAGATTCTCACATTTTTCCTCTGATTATATAGATTGTTTACATATAAAACTCTGAGGTTAAATCCAACTGTTTCCAAAATCTTCTCAATAGTTTCTATAGTTTGATTTCAGTTTCTCAAGTGAGGTAGTTTTAAAGAAATTAATTAAAACATGCCAAACTGACATTTACAAGGTTATCCATTAGAGAAAAATGCTCTGGAACAGGGAACTTGGGTCCATATTAGGTCATAAGCATTCATATTTCTTTACATTACAAATTTAGGCTATTTCATGAGAGCAGGAGTACCGGCAAAAACCCTTCAATTTTGATAACAATTAACTAGTAGGCCTATATTAATATGCAGGTAAGAAATTAACAGGGTTTCTCACTTTGACTTAACAGTGTACGCAGTACAGTTTGACACTTTAATTAATATAACAACAGATACAAATTTAAACTGTAAATTTACCCTTACATTATAAAAAAATAATAGCCATCTTTTACATACTTAAGGTTCTAGTGTTTGAAATTAAAATTATCCCCAATTAAATTTTAAAAAATATGTGTCTTTCAGGATTTTTAAAAATAATTTTATTTTCTATTCTAACTGTGCATTCAATTTTGAAGGAATACTAAATTTTCATCAGACTTGAGGTCATTAGGCTTTTTGTATGTGGTTTCAACTCCTTAGTGCCATATACCTCAGAGAACTTAATGCTGAATTATCTAGTAAAGGAATGAATGAATTTTCTTACTCAAATTCTCTGTCATACTTTAACGTAGCAACTGAGCATGTCTATAAGATTTCAAAATGTCCTTTCTGCAAGCAGCTTCAAAAGCTATTTCATGGAAACAAGAGACCCTCAGAGCTGCGGGAAGGAAATACATGATTCGCTTTCACAGTCAAGCATGGATACCCTATAGAGAGATTATAAACCTGTACAAAGATGCAGTTTTTCAGCTTCCCCCAACTGCCTGCAGTTCCAGAACTTTTCAGGTGCAATACTATTAAAGAGCTACTTTAGGGATACCATTGCAGTTTCATTATATCACAAAAATTAATTTAAAAATTTTGAAATCTAATAATCTTTCCATGCATAAAATCCCTGTCAAATTAACAATGAATATAAAAACATTATAATCCTTTGGAAATAGTCTTTTCCTGTTCAGAGGCGGCATGTTGCAATAGAGGCATAGCTAGACAATAGTTTGATTACACAGGCAACCACTCACCGTGCGTGAAGAGGAGAATTTCTCTGTGTGTTTTGGAAAATACAGACAACATATAAAACTGTGTTCAAAGATTCACAGCATATCTATCAAGCAAGCACCTATTAATCTAGAACGGTTGTGAAAATTCAATAATCTCATCTCCAACAACCTTCTGACATTGTTTTTCTGACATATTCTAAAAAACCCAATTATTTTTCTCTAAATCAAGTCAGTCCAGCAGGGATTATTTGACTGAAGGGATGGAAAAAACACTGTGGCACGGTACCTCAGGCAACCTTTCACAGCTATGCATTTATCTGGGAGGCAACAAATGAACTTGAACTGTGAGCAAATGCAGCAGCATTCCATAAGGTATAGACAGGCTCTAAGGACAAGTTTAGATCCTGTTTCAAGGATGACTGGTCTAAAAATCAACATAACAGTGTATCCCAAAAGCATTCTGTAATCATCTTTTAAGGAAACAGCTCAGAATCTTCAAGTTATTGCCTTCTGCATTAAAATCATATCCTAATGAAAAAACTGAATAGATTTTTTCCCATAATTTAAGCAGAAACATTAAATAGTTTAATGCAAAAAGGAGGTTGATTTATGATCTACTGGACTAGTGATTAATACAGTCACTATTCTGGAGGATAAACACTTTGCTGTTTTTTTCATTAGCTTTATTTTTGCCCATTTGACTTTTTTTATTCACCAAATTAAATTACAAATCACTTTGAATAGATTTGGGGTTCAATTCCTTTTGATACTTCCTTTTTAACATGTTTTTGGGAACAATTAATTCTTATTTTTATTTTCTGTAATTAAAATATTGTAATCTTATGAAAAATATTGTCTGGCATTCCACACAATCCTTGACCATCACATTCCTGGTCTCTTAAGAAATATTAATCTTTTCTGTTCAATATTGCCAATAAAAGCCACTGATTTCTCAAATTCTTTGCATTACAGTTAGAAACCCCAAAGATGTGTTTTGATGTCACTTGAAGAATAACCTTTAATGGCTATCTGTAAAAGTATTGACTTCAAATACTAGTCATATATTACTCAAGATTACAAAGTACATGTGTATTACTCCTTAGTATATGCAATTATAAAATGAGATGAAAGCCAGCAATTATGCCTCTCATTATTAAGTGCAGGAATTTCAACTTGGTGTAAAACGCTGAAAGATTTTAAAAATTAGACATAATAAATGCTTTTTGTTTTGACTTTCTACCTGAAGACAATGAGATGGGAAAGACCAATAATTTTTTTAATCTCAGAAAGTTATTGCCACAATTAATTCAGCAAAATTAACTACATTGTTCAATTACTGCTGTAACTCTTTTTTTATATCATTAAAATTCATGGAGTTTGCTAAAACTCTGCTTACTGTTTGGGAAGTTCCATTAGGCAAAACATTAGTCATAGTCAGATGTGCCTCTAAACACAAAGATTTTGATTTCATACATGCTGTCCTAATCATTTTTCTCTTCTCTTTTTTGCAAAGTGTCTCAGAAGATTGAGCAAAGACAAAAACAGAACACAGTACTAGAATATATTTTGTTACATCTGTAACTGCACTGTATCCGACAGGAGCATTGCATTAATACTGAGCTGAAATTATCTATTTTTATGCCTCTTTATTCAGCAGCAAAAACAACCAGGTCTACTGATAGATTTTTTTTTTAAGATATTTAGAACTTAAAGAATTCACTTACATAACACAGAAGAATATTTTTATAAAAAAGGACAACTAAACTATTCAAATTTTATATTACACATTTTCTTGTATATTTTTTCAGGTTCCCTCCTGGCAAACATACACTCACTGGACAGTTTTGTCAGCCTTATGTGCACTGATATTTTGTAATATATGTCATGTAACCAGCGGATAAACGAGAAATGCTAATCTCTGGGATTAGGTATGTCATTTACTTTAGCAAGCTACCACACTGAAGTTACTCACGTTGATGAGTGCAGGACACAGCTGTTTCTAATTCCAGCCAGATCTTACCTCTCTCTGTCCGGGGAGTAGTGGTCATCTACAACACGGTGCCGGTCCATTCGGTTCAGGGTGTTGTAATGCGCCGGGGTAGATCGTGTCCCGCGCAGTCCCTGATCCACATTCCGACTGAGGAGAAAAGACAGCATGTTCTGAGTTTTGAGTGTGCCTGAATGACACTCTCTCACTGGTTTGTGCAATCAATTATTAGCAATCATGTTGGTAACAAGATCTGTTCGCTGACCAGACTTCTATAAACATTTAAAGTAAAATAAGTTTAAATCTTAAAGTAAAAAAAGAAATAATTCTCATTTAGAAAATGGTACCAAATCCATGATAGGGATAGAGTTCTCTTTTTTTTTTTGTTCCAGTGCGTTTCTTCTGGAATTAAGAGGAAAGCTTTTTTTTTTTTCTTCATTAAAAATGTTAATTTTTCACAACATTTCATTACTCTTTCCAGACTTCAAGCAAAAATTAATTTCTGACAGAAACATACACTGTAAACAATTTTTCACGAGTTCTTGATTTTGGCTTTACTCTAAAGATGTGAACTGTAGTAAGACACAATGGGGACTTGTGGCTGTTACAGTAGAGTGCAGCCTGTTGAAAACATTGTCATCTGAATTTAAAAACAGATTCTTGTTTTGCCCTGGAAAACTCACTCTGTCATCTGACTAGCAAAGAATCTCAAAAAACCCATAACCTTTTAATTAACTGTAAGTGGTACTCACAGTGCAGGCTTGGTTAAAGACCACCAATCACCTGCACTAATTGAGACCAAGGATTTCCCTGTTTTGCTCAGTTTATCTATCAACACCTTAAAACACATAAACTTCACTTCTTGTGCTCTGTAAAACAAATCCACAAAACCAGGAAAATCGGAGAAAATGCTTAACTGTAATAATTATTGGATAATGAAAACATAATTGTTTTGTATCAACTTGAAAATAACAAATTGGATGCTTCCCTCCACGCAAGTTCAAGTTTTAGACCAATAAATTCTTCTGTCTTCTGTCCTTTTCTACAATCTTCACTAGCGTGAGCCTCAGTTTCCTTTTTTTTTATCACTTGGTTCCCCTTTCCTTTCTTGTCACTTTGTCTGTCCTTTTGGTACCTGTCATACTTATCCTTTGTCATTTACCAATTTCTGACTAATGTTATCTTGTACGTGTATCTTTCACTGCTGCTGCCACGACATTATTTCTGCATAGAAGTGCTATAAAGATGTTGCATTACACATAAACTTTTGCCTTCAGCTCCACCCCATTTGTCATAAAGCATTTTCCACTCTGGCATTCATGAATCCAAATATTGAGTTTACTCTTGCTAGTAAAGAGGAACAAGAGCAGTAACAATTTCTGGTCACCTACGATGCAGTGGGCCTCTGGTGGAGTTTATTAACAAAATTAAGTAGGATTGAGGACTGCAAATAGGTTTCTAAGAAATAACAGCAATTTCTATGGCCCAAAAACCCCTGCCTGCAGAGGTGTCAATAATGGGAAATCTCTGGGCATGCAGCACGCTCACTGCAATTAGGAGCATCATATGTATAACAAATTCACTTGAACAGGGTGCAAATGTGATTGATAATTCTTATACATTTCCTGAATACACCTGCATTTTCAGTAGAATTAAAAAAGATATTTCTGTAACCCATAGATTATACTTCTCTTCTACAAATCCTCAAGCTCTCATAACCCAATTTTCTGAGCTCAACAAATCCTCATAAAATTGATTTGGTGTGTGGGCAGGGAAATATTACACAAATAATGCATTTGATTCTGACACTGTAGGAAACAGCTGCAATAAATTCAAAACTATATTTAAAAATTTAGCTTTAGAAAAGTTAAAAAGCAAGAGATTTTGAACATGTTAAGAAATCCAGGACTACAGGAAAATGAAAAGTAGATTTTTCAATGATGCTAAACAAGTGTTAATTACCAGCTTGAGTAAAAGTTCTGAGCAAAAATGCACACAGCATGCATGCAGACAGAAAAACATAGAAACACAAACATACACACAAAGGAGATCTTGTTCACATTTAAGTCTATATCCAAGACAAATAACCTTTGGAGATTTAGCTTAGGCAACTGCTTAGGCTGAAATCAGTACAGTAAAAATTAGAGCAGGCCCATTTGTATCCAGTATTTATGTCTCATTTCAACTCAGGCTGACTTGGTTTTACATGGGTTTAGGTTTCAAGCAGAAACACAGTTTCTGTGTGTTAACTGTATGAGATGATGTGGGGTAACTTGGAATCCCAATATCTCACTAATGCAAAAGGATATCATACAGGCTACATCCATTAGAGGAAATAGAAGCAAAAACTTAAGTAAGATATCATGAAGTCATGAGAATTTTAACTTAACAAAAAGAACAAAGATAACAGAAAGGAAAGCAGAACACAAGAGAATCAGGATGACTGCAAGAATGGGAGAGGAACATATACCTGCCAGGAAATAACAGATTACAGATCTTAAGTCTTAAAGAAGAATTGTGAACACTACAGGTGAGAGAGAGAACTTCCAATTCCATTTCAACTGAATTACATCCTCTGGAAAGCCACCCATATATAGTAACAAAAGTGCTGGAAAACAGGTTTCTTTTCCATTTACATTTGTCCTTCTGCTTCCTTTCTCTTAAGAAAGCTCATCCTGCAGAGTATTAAATCAATTATTAGGTGTTATACAGAAGCACTAGCTTTTGGAAGAAATTTCTTGGTCTAATTTTCTCAAGATAAATAGTTATCGGAGATCTTCCAAGATCAGGAGTTCATATCTTTCACTATAAAATCCTATGTCTGTCAGTTTATTCCTGATGATTTAGAAGTATTAAAAAAAAATAGTAGAAAGGAAGCTACCATGGGCAGCAGGGCAGCAAAGGAGGCACCTCAGAATCTTAATTCTACAGAAATAAAAGGGATGAAAACATCCACTGTCACATGAATGCTAAGAAAATATCCAACAATCACATACTACAAAACAGGGCACCTGTAAATAGCTCTAGAAAATGAAAATGTGGAGAGATATTTTTCTTTCTGTAGATTGGACTGGACTGAATTTTGATGAAAAGCTAGCTATAAATAGGCAGAAATATGATACTATTATGTAATCATACAAAAATACATAATATAGTAATAATAAATAACACAGAATTATATATAAATTAGGCACATCACTCTCATCTAATAAAAAAACATTATTTGCTTTATGTAATTTTGTAGGCTCTAACCAACTTGTTGCCATTTTGAAAGCCTGGAGATTATTTCCAGTATTGGTACAAGATCAATACCACTTCAATTTATATAACTGCAGAGTTAAACAAGAGTTTACCTTTGTGGGGGAGGGACACTGGGAGACCACGATCTAGTCCGTCCTATACTATCTCCACGGTGAGGGGACCCTGATCGAGAACAATGATTAGATGACATTACTTGCTCTGGCACTGATAGTGTTGAACTTTGAAGATCTCTCCCATTTTGTCGGTAATCTAAAAAGAAATGCAAATATTCAGTGAATCTGAAGATGCACTTTTCAACTTCCTGCCATATCTGTAGTAGTGAGAAACTCAATAAAAGATGGGATTTCATTCAAGAATGTTATCATGTGTTCTTGGGTTCAATAATAAAACATACGTACCGAAAGTTGACTGCTGTCATCATGCTTTATTTAAGTACAATTACAGTTCCTATTGTTATACTTTAAAAGTCTAGAAATTAATACCATGCACCAAACTGGGGACTTACCATTTATGGGTAATATGATATATTAATAATACAACAAATTAAACTGATTTTTCCTTAGAATAAAAATTATTGCATTTTCAAGTAAAATTATATTGCAAATGTTGTATATAATGCTTGTCAAATATAAATGTCCATAATTAAAAATTAATCCAAAATTTAGTTTACAAATTTGGGATAGGAAGCTACTATGGAGTTAAATAATGAGACTGGGTTCAAGAAAGATCTGTATTTCAGAAATAATTAAAGTAACAATGACTCATTGACATCAGATTTCACTCAAAATTCTGAACTAAAAACCACAATTCCTTCACAAATAGCAAGCATCCTGGCCTAATCTTGAATAAGCCTAATAGGAGGCATAAATGGTCTACGCAAAAACCTCCAAGTTACACTGGCCCAAAAGGCTACCACATGGGCATTTAATACAGGCTTTCAACAAAAATCTTTTTTAGAAGCTGGATGTATTAAAAGTGATTGTCTTCATCTAATTGAAAAAGTTGAATTTATTGCCCCATGGTGCAACACTCTCTATAGAAAAAAAAGATCCTAGATATTCAGCAATTTCAACTAGATTTGCCCAAATTTTGTGAGGATGATATTAAAACATAATGATAAGAAATTGAAGATTTGCAGTTGTTAACCTGATTATAATGCTTAGCAGAAATAGGTCTTCAGAGAGTTTCTGGTGGCTATGACAATTGATATAACTGATTACTTCATTCCAAAGACAGTAACCAAGTAAAGAATACTTAGAGAGATCCACCCGGAACTGGAAAAATTGTGGCTCACGCAACTGTTACAGTTTTCCCATGAGAATCTTCCAGGAGTACAATAATCTTCTACTCATGATTTTTCTTATTTTTCTTCCTGGAAAATGTTCATTAGGACCTAAACAAAACCTTATTAATTCATTCCACTTTATGGTTCCAAGGATATTCAATACTTTCAACTGAGTACTCATAGTTACTGTATGGCCTTACAACCAAGGATATATATAAACAATCCTAATCCATAAATCACTTCTTCCTTTACTGTTTAGGTGTAAACTGCTTTGTGTGCATCTGATATGTGTACACAAAGGGCGAAAAAAAGCACATCATCATTACATTACACTAATATAATGATGCTAAGGATACACAGTCTCTCCTCACTACACAGCAGTCAAATTATGTTATATGTATCCTCAGCTAGGAGTCAGTAATGAAATAAAGAGTTTTATCCCATATACAAAGTAAATTTATTATCATAAGCACTGACAAAACATATAGGGGCCAGGGGGCCAGTGCAACATAATTCTGAAATCACCAGAGGCAAGATGGGAAATTTTATCTGTGTTTGAAACAGGGTGTTATTCACTCACTATTAAAGGGTAGGAGTTAAATAAATAAATTTTTTGAGAGTCAGTCTGGAAATCAATACATTCTGCAATTCTGCAATTCTTTAGCCAGAAGTAAAAGAGCTAAAGTAACAGTAGTGGAGAGCCCACCCTGCAGAAGACTTCTGGCAGGACCTGTGGACCTTTGGAGAGAGCAGCCCATCCTTGGAGTCGGTTTACTGGGAGGGCTTGTGACCCACCCTGGAGCAGTTGGTTCCTGAAGGACTGCCCCCTACTGGAGGGACTCATGCTGGACCAGCTCATGAGGAACTGCAGCCCATGGGATGAACTGACATTGGAGAAGTTCATGAAGTTCATGTCTCTCATGAGAGGGACCTCACTCTGGAGCAGAGGAATAGAGTGAAGGGTTCTCCCCCTGAGGAGGAAGGAGCGGCAGAGACAACGTGTGATGAACTGACTGCAACACCCATTCCCATCTCCCTGTCCAGCTGAGAGGGAGAAGGTAGAGAACCAGGAGTGAAATTAAGACCAGAGAAGGACACAGTGGCGGGAAAGTTTGGAAATTTCAGGGGGTTATTTTCTCATTATCCTACTCTGATTTTATTGGTGACAAAATAATTTCTCTGAGTTGTCTGTTTTGCGCATGACTGTAACTGGTGAGTGACCTCTTCCTGTCCTTATCTCGACCCACAAGTCTTCCATTATACTTTATCTCCCGTGTCCAGCTCATGAGGGCAGTGATGGAGCTGTGTTGGTAGCCACTTGGCACCTAGCCAGGGTCAATCCACCAAACATAAATGAGCAGCAAGTTATTATAAACTTCCAAATATTGAAATAAAAAACATGATTTACAGTACAAGAACACAGAGAGAAATATTGCCTTATTATCCTAATAATGCACATCTACTGACAGAAAAGACAGAGATGGTTCTTTGTATTCCCCATACACAAGGAGAATTTGCTGCATTTGGAGATGGAAAACAATGTGGAGTAGTAATATGAAAAAATAGGTAAATCCTTGGAAAAAACGAGCACTTTATATAATATTTGGTATGTAGAAATGTCAAAGTATGAGAGGAATAAGCAATATCATAAGGTTTTCTAGGTGAATAAACATAATGAAGGGCAAGGTGATAAATTAACAAAACACAAACAAAACCTCCTTTAAAATCCTAAAAAATGCTAAAAAAGGCTAAAAATCCATAGAAGTGTGAAGAAGTAAATTAAAATTATTGAATTTATTAAATCCGACATAGAAACAAATTAATTACTTTGGAATAAAAATCCTCCTCCAGCTCTAATTTGTTGTTGTAGTTGACCACTTGAGCAGTATTGTTGCAATAAATCAAAATATATGACTTTGTAATTAATTGTCAAGTCTAATCCTTATCAAGTAAGTGCTTTACATCAATTTGGAGGTAGGCATGCAGTGCTTTCTGGTAACTAACACTGATACTGCTTCCTTATAATAATAACAAAGGCAGAAACAATCGGCATTACTAGCAATTTTGATAAATTTTGATAATTTTTTGCTTGTTTTTTTGAAGAAAACTAGATGTGTTTAGCTGTGATCAAAGGAATATATTAATATTGTCTAATAATATTGCTGCCAGAAAATAAACTTTGACATTTAGAATTCATTTACCCAAAACAAAAATTATTATATTTACAAGCTCCTCTTTTGCCAACAGGTCACACATTGAAAAGCAGCGGTTTGAGTAAGACAACCCACAGACATGGGTTAATGAGGTAATTTCAAAGCTATCCTTCAGTTTTGTAGAGTCAATGTAGCTCTGATTTAACTGCTGGTACTGTAGGTATGATTTAACTTGCAATTTCAAAAATATTGCACATCCTGGAAATAGGGTTAGAGAATGTATTAGTTTAGCATAAATGGTAGGAAAAACCAATTGTTGATCCGTTTTGGAACCAACAGCTAAGCTGGCCAATCAGGTAAAAAGTGTACACCCCCTGGGACACCGCTTAAAAACAGGAATCTTGGGAGACCCGCCCTCTTTCCACGGACCCAGCCATGAGGTAACATCGCAGCTGGGCCGGGAGGGGCCCGGGCCCAGGGCCCGGCTGGCCCCGGGAGTCGGGCTGGGCCAGGGTGGCCGTGCCGAGGCCGGCCCTGAGGGAGCTGAGCCGAGCCGGGCTGGGCTGGGTCTCTGAGCCTCAGCAGCTCGAGGCGGCCAGGGAAGGAGAGCGAAAGGATGCCGCCGAAAGAGATGGCCCCAGCCCACCCCCTCCCCCAGCCCCCGGGTCCCCGGAGAGCAGCACCGAGCCCAGACTAAATTAAAAACGCACCCCATAAGACC
>WBMY01018738.1:366647-477832 GCA_013397315.1 Donacobius atricapilla
TACTATACTATATATAGTATATATAGTATATATACTATATATACTATATATACTATACTATATAATATACACACTGATGGGTGCCTGTGTGGCAGAACACGCTTTGACTGACCTGAGTGGATCACAGTTTTACAGCTGCTGTGTAGACCAGACAGATTATACTGCTCAGTTTCACTGAGTAAGGCCCAAACCCCACTAATTAACACTTGAGCTGGACCTCATCCAAGAGAACCAGAAACTGTCTAACACAGAAAACTCTGTGTGTTAAAAATCTCAGAACAGCAGCAGGGTAGCAGAATATTCACTGAGATGTGTACCCCACTCTGTGCTGATACCAGTAACCCTGGTACTGGTTAAAGTTGGCACAGCTGCCTCCTTTGAATGGGATACTGGGAACAAAGTCTTCCTGAAAGAGTTGTCAAGCAATGGAAGAGGCTGCCCAGGGAAGGGGTGGAGTCACCATTCCTGCAGGTATTTAAAAGGTGTGGCTTTTGGACTCAGGGACAAGGTTTAGTAGTGGACTTTGCAGTTCTAGCAGTTGGACTTGATCCAACCTAAAAATAACCATGCTTCTATAATCTTAAATATGTTCTCTGTCGTAGTCATCAAAAACATTATGATTTTTTTTGTTTTCAGCTATGATTATTTTTTTACCTAGTATTATCTTTACTCTAAGGAGACATATTCTTTGACATAATAACTTTTTTCTCGAATAGGCTCAATTCCAATACTTAGTGAAACAGATTATCTGCTATCTTCTGTCCTTCCTTAAACGTTCATGTTTCAGACCTTTGGCACTGTTATTATTCCATCATGAAATTTTACAGGATATATCAAACACAAATATCTGTCAAAAAAAATTAAATGAACACTTCTTGACACTTATTAAAAATGCTACCCTTATGGTGTTTGTATCANCGAATGTTAAAGGATATCTAGTCAACCATTATGAACAAAAGTAAATTGAAGAGGAGAAAAAAGATAATTTTGATTTTTTTGAAGGTTTCTGGAGTTTAGTTCAGGTGTGATACTGGTAATTAATTTTATGGAAAGCATCACTGACAGTACTTGAAAGATGTTGACAAGCTTACTTCGTGTAATGCACTATTTATATAGCAGACAGAAGAAGAGCAAAGTTTCATGTTAAATAAAACCTGAAAATACAAAATTAAATAACTGGGGTAAGTAGGAAAAAAAGAAAACAAAGAGAGCCAAATGCTTTCATGCAAAGAGTGCATCTATTTGAACCAAGATTGTGATAAGTCTACAAACAGAGAAACTTTGACCAATAGAGGGAATGATAAGGAGAGTGGATGGTAAGACAAGACAAGACTAAACCAGAAGACTTACAAACATAGTGGCAGCAGCACAAAAGTAAGGTACTAAATTAATATTTCAAAACCTTAAAACCATCAAATTTTCCTAACCAAGCAGCCTGGCTGAATTAAAATACATCTAAGGTGTAGAATTGTTCAGCAAAAATTCAATAGCTTCAAGATCCTAAAACTAAAGGTATGTCAGAAACTCAGGTAAGGGAAGTAGGCTCATTCATTGAACTGTAAAGACCATAATTTTACAAGTTGACAAAAGATAAGTTTATTAAACCAAAGTTGTAAATCTAGGAGCTTCATAAGAATCTTGTGGATGTTCAAGCACCTGGTAAAAAAAATTCTGCGAAACTCAGTACCTTTTTCCAGGACAGGAAAAAAATGACACTTTCAAAATGATGCTACACTAGGCACTTTAGAAATATATCCGTTAAATACAGTTCTTTCCTACCTTTATTTTTAAGCTCCTAAGTTAGATTGATAATTTTTTAATTTAACTGACCCACAGCAAAATGAAAACCCTAATTTTTGGGGAGGACAGGCAATTTGAATGCCTTAGAGACTACTAATTATAGAAAGAAAGCTCATCAAAGACTGAAAGTACAGTAAATAGAAACAAAGGACATCTGAGGATGGCTGCCTCTGGTTCCAGTACTTCATACTGCTCTGGCTACCTACCCTTCCTGTGTTCTGACTGTAATAAAGCAAACAGGAGAGTGGGAATATAAAAATGCTTAAGTTTTCCTAAATAGTTTTCTAATTAAGGTAATCTGAAAACCGAGCCTGTTACTGTTTGAAGATAAATGTTTTAAGGAACACAGAAACTTTAGTGGTTTAGCAGGCATAGTGTTCTTTTTTTATCTGGTAAAACTGCTGGAACATTAGCACAAATATTACTTACCCTGTTTATATCATAGAGCCTGTAAAACTTTACGTCGGTTTATAAAAAGGGCTTTTTCATAAAACTTACATGCTGTTTATTATTTTAAAAAAAGTTATCTCGTTATCCCAGCAAGTGTAGGACCCATAGCATGGAATAGTAACATACCAGGGTCAAAAATTAAGCAGAGCCTATGGGCTAACCATGAAATAGCTGGAAATAAAAGCTTGACTTATGTAGACAAAACAGAAATGCATCTGAGCTCAGACTGGTAAAAGTTTTTAAAGCAGGACTAGGGCAACTCATATAATTAGATAGTTCACTAAATATCTGGATTTATCAATACTTGCCTTCACACCATCTCGTGATATTGAAGACTGCCTATCTCATATCTTTTTATTCCCTCTAGTTCCAAGGTGAGTTGTATTCCTCTCATTCCTCCTTCCTATTTCCCCCTCCAGCAGAATATACTATACTATANCAAGGTTTAGTAGTGGACTTTGCAGTTCTAGCAGTTGGACTTGATCCAACCTAAAAATAACCATGCTTCTATAATCTTAAATATGTTCTCTGTCGTAGTCATCAAAAACATTATGATTTTTTTTGTTTTCAGCTATGATTATTTTTTTACCTAGTATTATCTTTACTCTAAGGAGACATATTCTTTGACATAATAACTTTTTTCTCGAATAGGCTCAATTCCAATACTTAGTGAAACAGATTATCTGCTATCTTCTGTCCTTCCTTAAACGTTCATGTTTCAGACCTTTGGCACTGTTATTATTCCATCATGAAATTTTACAGGATATATCAAACACAAATATCTGTCAAAAAAAATTAAATGAACACTTCTTGACACTTATTAAAAATGCTACCCTTATGGTGTTTGTATCATTTTATAAAAGCAACAAGGACATTCACACTCTGACTTTTTCCCCCCCATTAGTAATTTTTGACATTAGATATGCATTATGCACAATATTCATCTTGTGTCTCTTAGAAAATATACACTTAGGTTCCACTTATTTTTCACCAGAAAAACATTGCAAAACTCATAATAAATTACAAATAAATATTTCTACTGAACATGGACAAGTAAATTTAAACATTAGTACCTGAAACAACACCAATTCCATCATCACAGTCATAATCAGAGACTTCACTGTCACTAATTCTTTTGGATCCTGGAAAAAGAAGAGACATGTATCATTCTCCTTCCTGTAAGTTAAAACTATTCTCCATCAATAATACTTAAATAAATGTATGGATTTCATACTAGACCATGAAGCATTAGCATCAGCATTTAAAGGTAATTATTCATGTTATAATTATTGTACATATATGACTGCACCAATTATTTCAGTTAATTCTTTAAAGTACTATAAAATGAAATGCTGAAATACATCTCCACAACATTGCCTCATATTCATTCCATATACACAGATATTTGTATTCATTCCATAGAGAAACTGGCATCACACTGTTCATCCTCCAAGTTTTCATATACAAGGCACCATCCCTCCCCAAAGTCTCTGAATAACAGAAAGATTATTAATAGTAATAATATTAAATGCATGTAGTACTTTCTTTGAGTGCTTAATAAGGATTATCAGGAGAAAAGGCAGCTTCACACATACAGTGTGCCATGGAACACAAGCAAACTATTTAATGTATACCTGCCAAAATAGCTACTGCTGGGTTGGCAAAAGCAGATTCTACTTCCATGATTAGAGCCCAAATGCAGGTCACACAGGACAAGTAAATATGTCAGGTTTTGTTCAGCCTAAATTTACTTCAGTCTTCTGTGGCATCTTTTAGTATTTGATTGCTGATATCAGGGTTAAACACCAAAATGTGACTGATAATTATTCATTTACTTCTTTTAAATGTGAAAAAATCCCTTTTCTTCAGCAAGATGGTGTGTCTATTTTAAGTTCCTGGCCATCTAAAAATGGGTCATTAGAAGGCAGAAACTTTAATGGTCACCACACCTCCAATCATGTGCAAGATTTTTTTTCCTGCCTCAGGACAATTTTTCTGAAAAACGCAGACACATAAATACCAGTAGAAGCCTTGGAGTAAACCTAAAGAAGCCCAGGACAAAGCAGTCTTATTGCTCTGTCTGGGTGACTGGCACAGAAGGATGTTTACCCCCCTTTCCCAAGAGAAAACTGGGAGAACATGTACTAAGATGGGTTTTGACAAAAATAAAGAGTTTTCAATTTAAAGGAACTTTAGAAATTATTTGAATTATAAGAACTGCTGTAATTTTTTAGACTGTTGAATATTTGTTAACCTACCCACTAAAAGAGAGCGGAAGGTCATTCTTTAGCAGAAAGAGTGTGCTTACAAGATCTGAGACTTCTCCTAAGGCATCCTGTTTACAATAAGTAATCAACTTATTCTCCACAAATTCATATAATTTCATTTCTAGTCATAGTATTCCCTTGGCCTCTGTAATATTCTATGTCAGTAAATTCTGCAGTTTGAGTATGCATTGTGTGAAATCAACTTCCCTATATTTTATTCCTATTACCTTTTTTCAGACAATGCCCTCCAAGCTTTTGTACTCTGAGAAACATGAATCAGCATTCTGTGTTCTTCCATAGTTATGTCTTTGGTTTGCATTTTTTTTGAGCTGAAATATCATTTTTTGGTTCCTTTACATATGCAAACCATTCCATATTTCTGGTTGCTCCTGCTGTACTTGTTTGTATATTTTCTATTTCTTCTGTGCCTTTTATGAGAAGTCAGAAGTCACTGCAGCAATTAAGATGTGGATGTATGAATTTATAATCTAGACTGCAGACTATTTCTTTGAGGATAAAAATTTCTCAGTTTAAAACTTATTCAATTAAAAAATGGTATGTTATATGTGCTAATTCTTAGAAAACAATATAGCCTGGCAATTCATTATGCAATTTCAGTAAAGAAATTTTAATTTTGATTATTTAGTCGCTCTAAAGGTTGATGCTTTCCTAACAAACAGGAAATTAAAATTAGTTCAGAGAAAGTCATGCAGTTCTCATATGGTAGCTTAATTTATTATAAAATTTTAGAAATAGCCATGCTACAATGGGGGGACAAGTATCTTTGCATTCAAGAAATAACAAGTAAAGTCTTTCTCTAAAACAAAAAAAATTACAAGCAAGTGATGATGATTAGCACTCAAGAAGATGTAAAAGATGAGGGCCGAAATGAAGGAAAAGGTTTCTACCTCCTCTAATTATTTTCTTCATTATAGTAGTACAAACTATTCCACCTGTGATGCTGTCCCTGTTGCCATTTTCAAGAGAACCTTCTACTGGTGTAGTGATATATGTGCCAGTGAGCAAGAAGGATTAGTCTCCATTCTTCTTAGCCACTGATTCAAATCCAGGTCATTCAATGAGAACAATACTTGTAACCAAACACTAAGCAAGAGAGCCCTACTAGCTGGCTGGGGTTTGGCTGGAACCTGAAAAGCAAAAGCCCTCAGAGGGAGTGCAAAGCAGGGGACTCTGTCTTTTGGTAACCCTGACACTGATCAGGCAGTGGGTCTGCGGCTGCTGTGCAGAGACGCCAAGAATGTCACTCAGGCCCTACCAGAGAGAGGATTGTGGAACGGGAAGATGAGGGCAACTGAGTTTGCTGATGAACATCACATGGCTGCTTGGAAAGGTTTTCATCAGGAAAGATGTAAAAAGGCTGAATCAACTCTGATTTTAATAGATGTCATTTACTTATCAACTAATTCATTCTTATGAATGAATCTAATTAATTACAACTGAGGTTGCTTTTTATTTATGTTTATATTTACAGCTAAGTACATCTGCTATAACATATTTTTAGAATATTATATTCTTTATGCAGGAGAAGATATTTGCATCTTTGAAGATGAAAATAGTCAGCTGTTGTCACAGTGGGCTCTAGACTTCCCAGCTGTGTAGCTAAAATTATAAACTATATAAGTAGTCACAGGATACATCTGGCAGAAAAGAGAGATTAATAAGCTTCAACAGACCACAGGTGTGAAAGACAGGGTTTTCTCTCTCTCTCTCCCTCTCTCTCTCTGTCTTCTCAAGCCACATCTACCTGTTCCAGAATCTCCTAATACCTCAGCTCCACATCATCTTCCAGGATCTAGAGATGCAAGCATCAGGGAAGAGCCAGGGCAAGACAAAGTGAACAGGCCAGGATTGAAACCTGCCCAAAGGATGGGAGTAGAAAAAGAATAAAAGCAAGGGAAGAATCAGATTTCAGTGATTTCTCAAACTGTCTTTGCCACTGAAAAGAGGAGAGTCTCTTGTAACACATGACATCCTTAAATATGAAAGCTTTATCTGTAAGATGAGACATGGAATTTGTTCATATCATCTATTCTATCTCCCCAAGCTGCTACAACCCAGTTCTAACTACTAACAGACTTAAACCAACTAAAAAAAAATAATGTTTAAGTAATATTTTTAATTTCCTTACAAATGTAAATTTAAATGATGGTGAAGAAGTCAGAAGAAATTCAAAGCAGAATTAATTACTTGGTTTTATCTCTGGCAATCAATATTTCAAGGAAGGAGGAAGGAAAGCATGTCAATTAAATGTGCAATGTCAAGAACTACTGCCTGGAATATATAACTTCTGCAAAGGAACCAGATTATACATATTTAAAACATCTTCCATTAACTTCAGAAATGGAACAAACTAGAAAGTGCACAGGTCAAAATCTTTTATTGAACCAAGTATTTGAAATGTCAGTATAATTGCTGGCAGATTAGTTTAATATTTCTTGGAATCTTTGCAAGAGTAATTTCATCTGCTCTATATTAATTTTAGGTGGTAATTTTCTTCTTAAGCTATTGACAACATAAATATGAAGATATAGGCATGTGTCCCACTTTAGTCTTGTCTTTTCAAAGTACTGTTTCATTAAGTAATTTGGACCACTGATTACAAATATGAGAAAGTGCAATTAATATTTTATCTGGGAAATGTGACATTGAAGACTCTCACAAATTATTGCAAATTAATATTGTGAATGAAATTGTTATTTAGTATTTATCTTAAACTCTTTGACATATACATCATAAAATATGGGTCTAAAATCAATAGCCAGGAGTTTAAATCCATTCATACATAAATTCAAAATTCAGTAAAAATCTTATGATTCAGGATACTGTATACATTAAATGAATGCATTGGTGCCAATGGTTTGCCTGTAGTTAATTTCTTCTTTAATGTCATTCCACTAGTATGTAGTTTATTTACAAAAGTTTACTGGAGGCATTATTCTCCATTTGTCTAATAACTGGGCAGTAATAGATATTAAATAGAGGCTTTCAAATCCCTTCCATCCAGATTAACAATTATTACAGTTAGGGACTGAAGACAAAATAGAGCCCATGTTACTGTAACCCCCCAAAATGCCCTAATTCAGCATAACTCCAGCTCCAGTTAAATCAAAATACGTATTTTTATTCCATTTAGCACATTTGAATTTAACAGCCTTAAACTATCAATACAACTTTTCAGGGGAGAGTTTACACTGGGGATAGTGGAAAAGGTCCCCATCAGAACTTGTCAAAGTTCAGCACCCTCCTGCCCTTCCACACATCCCTATTCCTTCTCTGCAATGCTGCTCAGGCTACCACTTCACCCAGCACCACAGCTCTGTGAGAACATGCTCACAGCAGAACTGGAAGGCCACAGCACTTGCAGTGTTGCTTCCATTGCAGGATTGGGGAAAACCCTCATCACCTAAAAATCCATTAGGACCATTATTTTCAGTTTCCATTTAGCAAGTACTTTCTATTTAATTTTTTACTATTTGCATTTTTACTTTCTATTACATGGGAAAGGAATTCATAATACAGTAATTTCTTAGTGTAAAAACACTTCCATTTTTCATCTTCAGGGATGAAATAATGTAAAGAAAAAAAAATGAGGTGTTTCATTCAATTTCATGAATGAAACAGTTATTTTCTTGTAAACTTTTCATGGGGTGAAGTGTTGCTGGCCATGGAAAGCTTTAAAAACTTCTAATAAAAATAATATGGGGACAATTGAAAAACTGTTTGCAGAATAGTCTTTGGTTTTCCCAAGCCTGTCAATGTTCAAAAAGCATTTGGACAATGTATTTAATAACATGCTTTAGCTTTTGGTCAGCACTGAATGGTTGGGCTCTTGGACTACATGACTGTGGGTAGGTCCCTCCCCACTGGAATATTCTATTTCACCAGAATCACATTTCCCTCCATAACAACATTTTAAATAATTGGAACTGTCCCAGATGAATGAAATTATATGCAAATATAAATATTTTCTTATAAAGCAACCAAAATCTGTGGAGGGTTCCAAAACACTTTCTGCTTTCCACAAAAAAAGTGGCATTCACTCTCTTATTTTCTTCACTCTCTTATTACTATACCGAGGAAATAATATAAAATATCTTCTGTGCTTCATATATTCCCCGCAAACATTACTGATAGACCTCAAGAGAAGACTAACACAAGAGCTTCAAAGCTCTACTAAAGTGCATATGACCAAGCAACATAGTTATCAAAATGAACTAGACAGGGGGTAGAATGAGAAATAAAATAAGTGTGAACCAGCCTAAATATAGAAGAAAGTGCCAAATTTATGGCTCAGGAATTCTCTGCTTCTCTTGCGGAGAACGAAAAAAAAAGAAAAAGAAGAAAAAGAAAAAAAGAAAAAGAAAAAAAAGAAGAAAAAAAAGAAAAAAAAAGAAAAAGAAAAAAGAAAAAAAAAGAAAAAGAAAAAGAAAAAGAAAAAGAAAAAGAAAAAGAAAAAGAAAAAGAAAAAGAAAAAGAAAAAGAAAAAGAAAAAGAAAAANAAAAAAAGAAAAAGAAAAAAAAGAAGAAAAAAAAGAAGAAAAAGGAAAAAGAAAAAAGAAAAAAAAAGAAAAAGAAGAAAAAGAAAAAAGAAAAAAAAAGAAAAAGAAGAAAAAGAAAAAAGAAAAAAAAAGAAAAAGAAGAAAAAGAAAAAAGAAAGAAAAAGAAAGCAAACCAAGCTCCTAATCCTGTCCCTTACAATGCAGGAAGCTTTTACAAGGTTTTGTGTACTCCTTGGGGTAACAAAGGGTAGTGAAGCATGCTTGCAGTTCCTTCCCTGGAGCTCGTAGGAGGCCTTCACAACCACTTAAAGTCACTTAGCATTGCCTGTATTTCTTCGATGTTCAAAGCTGACATATAAGCAATCCCAAAAGAGTCTCATAACTACTGTTTTAAGAATTTGCTCTCTGATATTCATCCTGCATGTGCCCAAGGGTTCTTAGTGTGAGCTAATTTCTCATGCAGTCCTGCTGTCTCTATGTCAATCTGTCACTTTATCATCCTACACAGAATAGTGGGGTTTAGAGGTTTTAGACCAATTTCATCTGCACTGACAGAGTATAATTACCAAATTCTATTAAGTTCCTACAGATATTTGAAAATGGTTAGAATAGGATAGATAAGAAAGAGAAGAGAGAGATACAACTTCTGGATAGAAGCGAGAGATACAAATTGGAAGTCCTTAACCAAAAAAATTTTATCCAGGTAAAATTTGCATCTAATCCATGTGTGCAAGTCCACAGATGCCACACCAAACTTGATCTCTCCTCATGTGAAGATATCATAAAATATGAGAAGAATGTGGCGTTATTTCAGGAGAGAAAGGAGTAGAAGAAACATGGGAGATTGACATTAAATGTAATGGAAAATGGATTTTATTAGTAGTACTCTCAATAAAGCTCTGCTCTAAGGGGGTTTTGTTTCTCTCCACCACAGTACAGATCTATTTTCATAATAGTGTGAGTTTTGTTTTTTAAACATAACTAAAAGATAATTAGTTGAACCAATTCTCAAACAGATTCTAATAATTAAAACTGCAAAAACTGCAAAAAGTCCCAAATGAAATTGTGCTGGTTTTGCATTGATTGACATTTAGTGAGGAGGGAAGAAGCCACCCACAGAGTGATTTTTCTAAGAGAAGCTGCTAACAGTTTCCTCCATGCCTGACAAAACCAGCCAGTGATTCGTTTTGAATCCTGACACATTGTTAAACCACTAGGAAGCCAAACACGCCTCTGTGAACACACATGTTAAAATCTGAACAAACCCCGGGAAAGCTCTCCTTTCTTCCACCTGGGAGCAGGTAACACGCGGGCCTGTCCCTCTCCATGCAGCCCACCTGGCTGCTGCGAGAGACCATGCGGCTGGGACCAGGGGCAGCTCTGCAGCCCGCACAGAGAGCGGCCCCGTGGCTGGAGTAGAATGCAGCAGGGGCCGGAGACTAGGGGCCCCAAGACCCTGGCACAGCCCCCAGCATGGCCTGAAATCCATCATCGTGACTGCTTTGGCCACCGCCAACCATCTTGACCACCTACAGGCTCCGGACAAGATATTAACTCTCATTGCACAGATGAAACTTGCAGGACATTGATCTTCTCCCAGGTGAGAGAATAGGACAGAGTGAAGACACATAGAGAGACAACATGAAGACACCAAGGTCAGTGAAGAACGAGTCAAGTCCCAGTTGGGAGGAGAGTGAGAAGATGCCTTAGTCTTGGTCTGAAATTCTTTTGCAAGGTCATGGTGATGGACTTCTTGATACACTAGAATATCTTCTTAATTCATGGAAACATAGGGAGATGGAGTGTTCAAATTGCTGACATGAGTAAAGGCATTTGTGCTGAAGCAAGTATATGTTGAAGTAGCTGTGATCTCATGAGAAGCTTGAACAGAGAGAGAGATGAGAGTGATGAAAGACCCTCTGCCCCCAGGGAAAGAGGAAGACCTCTGTTCCTAGAGATGAAGCTGAGATCTCAGAGGTAGATGAAGAGAACCTTTGCTTGAACAGCTTATCCTTAAAATAGTACCCCATGAGTTTGACATGGCCCATGAATGCAGCTGTGGGAAGGCTGCATGAGCTGGGAGGGACTTCATGAATGCAGACTTCTGGGTGGCTGCTATTCATGAGAATTAAAGCCACGAGAGAACTGTTTTCTAGTGGAGATGTCTCCATGACATGGCAAAAGAGCAACTGATGAAAGACTATTTCTGAGGCAGTCAACTGACCTAAGTCCTAAGGTTTTGTCTCTGTACATTGTCAGTGGGAAAGAAAAGGAGGTTGTGGGGGGAGAAGTGTTCTGAAAGTTTTATTCTGATTCTTATTAACCTTTTTTTCTTCTTGTTGTAGTTTTGTTAATAAAGTTTCTTTATACCCTTTAAAGTTTGAGCCTGCTTTGCTCTTCTCCTAATTATATCTCGCAGCAGAAAAGGAGAAAATAGTCCTAGTGGGTGCTCAGCCCACCACATTATTTGATGCATTGGCTGTGAAATGAAAAATTAGAAAACCAAAACCACTACACTAAATTGGTGTTTCCACCTGGTTCGACCTGAAACTGCCACAGAAATGCACTACAGAATTTAGGTTGGTAAAAACTTTATGCTATTAATTTACTTATATTTAATTAAGGCAAATTCCTCAGAGCTGGATTTGTAATGGGAGATTTATATCAACAAGAAACTATAAAAATATATACCAGTGTAATTACTGATTTTGCCAGTACTTCACTTACCCCGTGTCTGTATTCTAAAAATTCTTACACTAGTTCTCAAACAGCTGTAATATAATAGCATTCCTTTAAATCCAGTTTAAGCAAACCAGCATTTTCCTAGTATAGTTAATAAAGCTCACTACAGTTTTCCTACCATAGCTCTACCTAAAATAAAGGCAAGCAAAGCAAGTATGGTGTTACAATATTGCTCCAATATCAATACTGAGACATTAAGAATAGAGAAAGAAAGCCAACGAAATACATATTACTGAAAAGCAGACAAGAAAAGCCAAAGAACTTTTATGCAATTTAGTATCTGCACAATAGGTAGCAAAAGCACACCAATAAAATATCAAATTAAATATCTGCATGTATATGGAAGCAGTAAGCATTTCTGGCATGCTGAAAATTTACCTGAATTATATGAATATAAGCCTTTATCTGGAAAACAAATATTGAAATGAAGTAGTGTCAGGGAAAATACATGAATCAACACATGTAACAGGGATGATTAGAACCTTAAACTTTTTTGTAATTGCTGGCAGAGATGGAAGAATTTGACACTGTAGGCCACACTCCTTCAAAATAATAAAATTCAAGCAGCTAAGAGAAATTAAACCACAAAAATGCCAATCACTTCTGGATCAACGTTTATACACAATAACCACAGAAATCTAGTGTAGCAATTTCAGTAATTTCCAATTCTGAAATACAATTGCACACTTTTACTATAAGTTTTTAAATTTTAAGGGCAAAATGTATATTCAGCTAGGCGTACAATATGAACTGCTACCCTTAAAAATATTGCACACTTCTGTTGGCACTGCAGCACTAGCAGAACTTTCCCAAGGTGTAGTTTTAAATCCTACTTTAAATTTAACAGACGCTGAAGCGATGTGCCAGTCAATCTTCTCCCTCCTGCTAGGTCTTGATTTGGTAAATATGTACATACATGAGATATGTAATTACATACTGTTGTTACAGGGCATTTTAGAATCCTAATATGAGCTCAATATTAAATACTTGCAATACCTGATTTAGTGTTTGCATTCCTTAAGTCTGAGTGGTTTATGCATTTTAGCTTTCCATACAATCATACCAATTTTCCTAAACTGAACAAAATAATAGTATGTGAATAACTGGACAGTTCTGGAAGCATGAAGTGTTAATTGCATTTGTAGATTTTGAAAATATGACTTCCATAAGATGCCATAACACAAAGAAGTCAGGAAGTCGGAATAACCTTAATAATATTTTGTCAATTGGCAAGATTTTATGAATATTTTTTCCTTGTAGTTGAAAAGCTCACAGACACTGTATCAAACGGGAGAGTGACCATCTGTAAGTAAATGATGCACCTCATATGATATGGTATGACAGTGTTAGAGAAAATTTCAGTTTCTTGCCAAATGGTGCACTTAATGGATTCACTGGATGACTAAGTGCCTTCTGGCAAGTCACACTTTTTCTGACATCCAGGTACTGACTATTTTAATATGTGGATCATATTGCTAAATCATGTACTTACAATTTATAACTATATTTTCAACTTTGGTTTTTTGACAAATGTAATACATTTTTATGTCCCAGACTCAGAATTTCATTAGTCAATAAATTTCAAAGTGAATGATAGGATTTTTTTCGGCATCACTTACAACCTTTTAGATGTGATTTATTGTGTAACGTCGCTAATATTTGTATGCCTTAATACTAATTTCTTATGGTTATGAATTTCATTTAAAAATGACAATTATTTGGGTACAAAATCATGAAAAATGCAATTTAGAGACTTTGCCTAGTTTACCCTGACAACATCAGATGTTAACCAAACACCAAAAGTGGAAGCGTGCCACATGCCCACAAAAAATTGATTAACACAGTCTAGAAATTATTCATATAGTAAAAATCTTGGGCTTTCTGAATTTAACTGTTGGATAGATCTTCAAAAGGGTAGACCTTCTTGAAGAGGACAGAATATAAAATTAGTGAGATTAAAATGGGATTGAGGACTAAGAAAGCAATGTTTGTTTCTAAATGGTCACAGCACAGAAAGGAAGAAGTCCGAATAGCATTAAAAGCATATGAAAACTTCATTACACAACAGAAGAGTAGTTTAAAACCATGATTTTATCAAGTAACCAGAGAAATAAAGTAATTCTCTTAAACTGCTTCAAAACAGGTTTTTAAGTATTTTTGTAGTTTAATTACAATTTAATAAATTAATATCCTAAATTAGTTTCTTTTATTAGAAAAAAAGGTATTTTGATAGTTTAAGGCCTTTTAAGACATCCCTGTATCATGTTAAATACCTTTTAATTAAAGTATTTAATAAATTATAGATGTACAATAAAATATAATAAAAAAAGATGTACAATAAATACAATACTGGTATATATATCCATGTTCTGTGAACAAAATATCAAGGCATGCAAACAAAGATAATGTGCCCAAGGCCTATGCTCCATTAAAAGAAAGAGAAAAACTAAGGAAGAAGGATGAAAGAGAAAATTAATTGTCATTTTTGCTCTCTAGGGTAAAATTCACATAATAAATTAATCATGGCCTGTGCCACTGACCATAAAATGCTCCATATTATAATTTGGAACAAAAGTCACTGACTCATGTTTCCATTAAGTACAATTCACTTACCTACTAGTGAACAGCATTATTATAATTTCCTCAAGTAAGGTTCAGTGACATTCATTGAAAATTATCACACTGACTTACAATACTCACAACAAACTAAGAGGAAAAAGCTGAGACAGCAAGATCCTGATTCTGCAGTAAAATGAGCCTCTACAGAGCTCCAAGGAAGTGAATAATTCTCAGTGAAAGAAGATTTGCCGTCATTTCACATGGGCTTATATTTCACAGATTGAAGTTTCAGATACATTTGTAATTAATTATTGTTAAACTTTAATGATTTTGGTACTATGAAATGTGTATCTTGATGTTCTACAATATAGACTTGACAGCTTTACCATCTAAATAATGCAAGAGAGGAATTAAATTATCAGATATTCCTCCTTGATCTAAAGGGAGAGCCACAGATCATTCAAAAAATAAAAATCGTCAGCAGCCAGTAATGACAAGTCCATCTAAAAATGTTTTGCAAAAATTAATAAGTAATGGGATTCTTTATTTTTTAATTCAGTATATAATTTTTATTTTTTCTAGTCAGATTATTAATTTTTATCACATTAAGGTTTCAGCATTGTTGCAGAAAATGTAGCCTGATGGACAAATGTACAAAGTAAAAAGCGGAAAAGATGACAAAACTTTTCATGCTACTCAAAACACTTTGTTTACACATTATAGATTTTTTTATTCCTATTAAAAAAAAAAGAATAAAATTTGAAAAACAAATGTTATATATACATTTTTGCACATTACATGCAGATTTTTTTAGAACATATCTACAGTCAAATTTTGTCCCCAGAGTTTAAATTCTCATTACTATAATTTCTCTCCCGCCAGATTTTTTATGGGCCTGGAGAATCATGAAATTCAGTGAATGGAGTCATTGATGAATTTAATTCTAAAAGTAATGAAAGTCAAATTCCTTTATAAGAAAACTACTCAAAAGTCTGTTTATTTACATTTATTTTCATTTCGATTGATTTTTTATGGTCTTCAGATCTTGAAAAAAAAAAAATTTTGGACTTCTACATGTTGATTTTCAAACACCATAATTTCTAAAATCTTTGAGATCTTGTTCTCAGCAGAGTTTATCTCCAGTAGATTTATTACTTTTCCCTTACTGAGGATGCTCAAAATATAATTTTTTTATTTTTCAAGCCATATTATGAATTTTCATTGTATTTAAAAACTATACAGACCTGATGTTGTACAAACCTATACTGCAACAAGAGACTTGAAAATGTCTGGGTTAACTGCTATATTCACACTCCTTCTCATTTGCACATTTAGCTGTTACCTACACTGTACATTGCATTCTCTGTGGGCAGCAGATCAATAATTCAGACAGCTTAGTTTTAAAGCTGCAGAATCTGATTTAGAAAACTAGGGTCAGTCACTCTTCAATCCTAAGTCTTAAAACACTTGGAGTACAACAAAATCAGCTCCTAAAACAAATTCACCAACAATACAAAACGAAAATAGGTGTTGTTCTCCAAAATAAAAAATAACCCCATATTCTTTCTCAACCCAACAGTATCAGCTCACACTACACAAATGATCACATTAGGTAAGTATAACTGTAAAAGATGGAATAATGTGTCATACCCAATTTGATTTCTCTCTCTATATTCTGGGTCATGGAGAGGAACTAATTTTACATACACAATTTCGTTTTAGAAACCTTGCTTGATTTCTGTATAATTTCTCAACAAATAGAAATTCTAACAGTAGCTTTCATACCATTGATCCTAACAACCATGAACACAGCACCCAAAGCACATTCAATTTTGTATGTATTGTCCAATAAGATTCTTAGCTAATGTGAGATGGAAAAATAACCTACCAAAAATGGGATTTCCTAAATATTCTCTTAAATTATTTTTAATTTTATGGTTACCATCTTTTTCAGAGGTAATATAAAAAGAACTTCAGTTTGGCTGTAATTTTAGTTAATGTTGTCTGAAATTCTGAGTGTGTAGCTGATTTTGCAGTAAATGTTAGAGAAAATTAAGTAATTTTAAAAATTCGTTTTGAAAGCTCAGCATAAAAAGTAAAATAGACCTACTTATTACGGCACATTTCACGTAAGAAAAAGCTTAAAATATACTCGTTGGATCAGGTTATGAAAACCTGAAATATAATTAGCTGAAAGAGCTAGTAAGTCATAATCCTATGTTCTATATTAGTTCCAGTTTCTAAGTAACTATCTGTCAAAAACACAAAGGACAAAGTATTGGAATGATTATCACTGGGAAATTAGTGGAATGTATGGATCAGAGGACTGGGAAAGAGAAAGTGGACAGCTGACTTAGATCAGTCTGTACCACAACACACTGCCCACTCAAAGATACTGAGAGATAAATATATGTAGAAACTAAGCTACTGTCTCTGAAAGCTGGTTCCTGAAAAAACAGCATATGGTGCTCTGTGGGAAGCTTGCACTTTGCTACTGGCAATCTGTAAATACAGCTTTACTCTTCAGGGCTGACAGTCTGCGCTTCTTCAGGAACACTCCAATTCAGTGATATTAAAAAGAGAATAGAAGCGGTAAGTGTAGGTGGTTCTTTTAAACTACCTTTAGAGAGAAACATTTAAGTATGGTCTTCAAATATATGTTTATCACTACTTGGCAATCATAAAGATAATAAAGTTTAGATGTGTAATGTTTATTTATACAAACAAAAAACAACCTTGTGATTCAAAATACCTCTCCTGTCATTTCTCAAACTAAAAATTTTTGGGGGTATTCAATAAAGTCTTCATATTGTACTCACTAATTCTATACACAGAGGCATTGCAGAAAAGAACAAAATGTAGGAGGACTGAACTGCTCAGATTTTGCAACCCCAAAAATTGAAATCAACCTGCCTAATAACACCCCAGTACATCTTCTAAGAAGTGCTTTGAAAAACACTGACAACCATGCTAGACATGCCTTGTTCTAGAGACTTTTTTCACATTGTCATAATGTGATGCTGGATAATATCTTCTTTTTCATCATATACAAGAATGTTATTGGCAGATAGAAAAACATCTTCAGACAAAGAAGACCTAATATATTAAGTTTGACTTCATATTCTTTTGACACCTCAAAAAAAAGTAAAAACCCTATGCTTCTATTAAAATATAAATATATATATATTNAGAGGTGCTGTCTACCCTTCACCAGTCCCTTGGTGATGACATTTAGATTGGGAAGAGCACTTTTGGAGGCCATCTGGTGCAATGCCTGTTTCAGGCTTGGCCAACATACACTGCATTGTTTACAGCCTTGTACAATTGAGTACTAGATCTCTCAGTAGGATGTTGCATGACCTCTTTGGATACCAAGAGGTACTTTTATTTCAATTTCAGCAGTGCAACAACAATAAAAGAAAAACTGTATTTTCCCACTGCTAAATGAATTCTGCTGCCATAGCTGAGCTCTAATCAAATGCTAAGTTTCCAATTCTGTACCTTTTCAGACCCCAGAAAGCAAGGATTTTAATTCCAGTATACTTTGTTCTGTACATTTAAAACTATCTGTTTAAACTGAAAATTATTTATGATACACAAGGATTCACGACATGAATATACTCCTAGACCACTAGAGAAAATCCTTCTTTATCAGGTCCCTATCTCTGTACAAAAGGAAATAGGATCATTTAGTGCAGGAACATGTGAATTCTCCAGCAACAATAGTGAACACCCGTAATTGCTTATTTGATTGAAGTTTTTAGAACCTAAGGCTGAAAAACTAGTGCTGTGGGAACTCTCAGGCTAAACCACCTTCATTGAAAGCAAGATTTCTATACCAAATCTTAGTATTTCACCAAACCTGAAGTTTTGCTAAGTCCTTTCCTCTGTATTTACAGACAAGCATGTAAAATTGTTCAGTTGAGCACATTATTTGTATTAGTATTTATTAGTTATTTTTTATAACTTATTAGTACATAGTAGTATTAGTAGATTAAAAAAAAGATTGTCTTTCAGATTTTGTGTCAATATCATCTTTACTCAAACATCACTAAAATATGTTAGAAAATAAATCATAAATTCATTCTTAATGGCAGTTATTTATTGCACAAACAGAAATTCTGATAGACAAACAGGGTTTGTTTGCAGGACTAAATATTTCCTGAAAACCAGAATTTCACTAACCTCACTTACAAAGTGTCCAGCTGGTCTGTAAAAATAGTTGTAGATGGAAACCTAATTTCTTAAACTGTGTTAAAAGTTGGCATCAACCATATAAGAAGTATAATTTTAAAACTTTAGTTGAGTAAGTCATGGCATATGAGAAGACTGAAGAGGACTGAATTTCAATAGAACTCCATACCTTTTAACTATCACGTCTTTCCTCCTTTTGTGGACAAGTAAAATCTTACAACTTCAAGGCTTTGTAGTGTAAATCTCTGATAGTTTGTCTATCTCAGAATATTATGATATGGAGCATTTTAATCCTTCTCACCATCAAGTGCACAGAAGCAAAACAGATCATGTGCTTGAAATACTTGTATACAAGGAGTTATCTAATAAAGGCTCCACATAGAACATAGGAAACATCCAAGCTTGTTTTCATGATTACACACATAAGTATCTGTGAGTTTGTGCGAAACATGCACTCACACTCACATACAATGACTCAAAGAAACTCCAAGTAAATCTTAGAAATTGGAATTGGGTTGTTGAAGTTCTTTTGGGTTGTTAGGGGGATTTTTGTTTGTTTTCGGGTTTTGGTTTTGTTTTGTTGGATTTTTCTAGTGGTGGTGGGTCCTTTGGGTTTTGGGGGTTTTATTAATTTGGTTGGTTCATTTGGTTTGTTGGGGGTTTTTTTACATAACTGCCAACTGGTATTTTATGAAGTGTATTCAGTGAACAAGAGCTTTAAATCACTGGCAGTACTGAACAGTTAAACTAGAGAAAACATGAAGTATTGAAGAACCAGATTTTACCCCCTTTGCTGTCTTATTCTTATGTATCTGTATTTATTATCATATTTGATATACTCTATGTTCAAAATATCTACTGATAACTACTATGGATCAAGTATAACAAACTCTACAAAGTGGAATTTTTAGAGAAATTTCATTTGTGAATCTAAGCACTTAAAATAGGATCAAAACAAGGCAACAGGCCATGGTATTAATTTATCTACATATACAGGTTACTTTACGTATGAGCCAAAGAGGTTCTGCAAATACACTTTTGTTTATACAATGAAATTATGAGCATAATATAAAAGGAAGGGCTTCATGATAAAAAGAGCACATTGCAAAAACCAAGATAATTTACTTGAGCTTAGGATCTGAACTGAATTGTCTCACAAGAAAAAGATGGTGCAATGCACAGGGGTTGATACCGTTTATAGCATGTTAGACTCTCATCAGTAACTACAAATGATCTAATTCAGAACAGCTACAAATCCACATAAAAATTCTGTCAGCTTTCCATTTGCAAGAATTTAATAGATTTTATTATGCATTAATTCAAATTAACTATACACAGTGTGGAAAACTAATAACCTACTTTGTAACCTCCGTGTGGGACTCTCGCCATGGAGTTGTCTGCGTGGCAAATATGGTGAGGGATGGGGAAGTGGCAATGAAGAGACATCATGTGTTTGAAGTTTGTACCAGTGAGGTTCATCATCTAGTAATGCTGTCTCTAACTCAATAAGAATCTAAAAAAGAAAGAATGGTTAAAAGTAGGAAAGCATTGCATGACAGAATATTTTTAAATAGATATACTCATAAATTTTACTCTATTATTCTCTTATCGCTAAGGACTTTGTTTGAAGTTATATAAAAACCTTGCTTTAATATGAAATAACCTCCTGTGCCTTTTAGAACACTAAATATACCAAAAAATCTTTCACAAAACCCTTATAGCCTTTTGAGAGCCTTTGCAGCATTCAAATAAGTTAATGAGCAATGTTACAAAATTTTAGTAAAATACAACTACAGATTTGGATTTTAATGAATAATTAGGAATGGATAAACCACATTCATGCTGTTACTAAAACAGAAAAAACAGAGAAAGAATCTCATATCAGGATTATGTGACATGTGTGAGATCACCATTCATTTTACTAAGTAAAAGAAAAAATAAAACCAGCTTTGCTTCGCACAGTTAGTAATCTTTTTGAAAATACTGTATCTATACATGAGTATGTGAGCAACTGTATTTCTATAGTAACTACTAATACTTGTATACCTCTCCTAAAAATTCACTTTCTTCCTCTCGAACTCGTGCTTGGTCCCAAAGAGTGATTTCTAACATTCGTTCTCTAAACTCTCTCCGATGAACTGGAGAATAAATAAATGTCTGATTCCACTTAGGTTCCAAAGTTTTCTTTACTGTTTTTGTTCTTCTTTTATTTTTATCACTGAAAAAAACAGTTACATATTAAATATATTCAAAACACCATTAAACTGCATTAAGTATATAATGGAAAATAGGAAATCTTAAATCAACAGTTCAGTTTGTACAATAATGGATACTATAATCGACATCAGGAATTTTCCTTTATAATAAGGTCATTGCATATATTGAGGGTAATTCTTAAGTTCATTTTGAAAACTAAGGACAGGTGATTTCAAGTTTATGAGCCAATTCCAATTTTAAGATGTTCCCCAAAGACCACAAATGTTGTAATGTGATTTTGGGTGTATTTTCTTTTATTTTGGAACAGCATTTTATAAAGCAAAATGTACTTTGAAAAATGGGATTTCCACAAGGCATAGTCGGACCGTAGAACATCTCTACAGACAACCATGGGCATAGCAAACACCTACATTTCAGAAAAATGAGCCAGCAGGATCACTCGAGCTTCCAGTCCTACAGCGGCTCACTCCAACTGCAGAGCAGGAAGGAGCAGCTGGCCCACATGAAGGGAGCTGGGGGCAGCACATGGTTTTCCTGACTAAGGACTCCTTATCCACCTGGGAAACCGGAAGCCCCAAAAATGAGTTACACAGTCTTTTCCAGCAACACTGGAACAGTGTTCTCTAAACAGCTTCCCAAATCCTTTGGTGACTCCAGTGAATCACTCAGGCTGAAGGTGGACCGCCAGTAAAAGGTGAGGTCTCCTGGCAGCCTTGGCTCTGGCTCTGGGGTGTGGTTGAAAGCAACATCTTCTGAAGAATAATTTCTACTTGAAAGAATTAATATTTTCTGATTGAAACAATTTTCGCTGGAAAGCACCTACATTCCTCCTACTGAGAATACTGACAAGAATCCTCATAAAAATGCTTATTTTAAACCTGCTGATTGCTGCATAATGCAGCTGCCATACTAATTTACAAGGATTTTTTAATAGGCGATGCCAACACAGTCGATTCGTTAATACTTGCAACTATAATAAAGTCATTGTATTTCTGAACTGTTACTTGGACCTTGGATCAAAAAATTACCAAGAAATAATATTTTTAGACACACTGTTATAAAGACATAAATTATTTCTTGTATAATAAAGCTTTGTTTACCCTTATGAACTGTTATATTGTACATTTTTCAATGACATTTCTTTAATCAAAGAGAATTCAGCATTTTCATCTCATTAAATGCTTGACTTACTTAAGTATATTTTACCTATAGCATGTTTCCTTCTACTACACAAGAAACATACTTTTTCTTAGTTAGCTTTTAAATCTAAGGAAAGAAAAATTAATTTCCACATCAGAAAAAAACCCACAATTCTACAAGACAAATTCCTGACCATAAACACATAAAACAACTAAAGAAAAGTTCTGAATACTTCCCACAAATGGGAAAAAAACATTATAGATTAATAAAATTTAATGTCAATATATTTTTAGCTACCACAATTTACATTGTAAAAGATTGTTAACACACTTTTGTTAGCCTATTAATTACTCATTATTCTTGAAAAAGCAGGTAAGATAATTGAAGCAACCTGATTCTCAGTTTAACACAGCTTCAGCAGATACAAACACAATACAGCAGTTTGAATAAACTAGGGATCTAAACCAACAGTTCAAATATTGGTGAGCCCAAGAAAATCTATCCAAAATCTTTTAATCATCAATGACACAGCAAATTAGATAGTCACTATATGTCAACATATGGTATATAACGAAAGCAAAAAAGCAATGTTGTCCAAAATACTAAATAAATATCTTTAATTCCTGCTGAAGTGAAATGGTGCTGGAGATAGCTAGCATCTTCCTGGTTTAACGATTTGAAAAAGCAAAGAAACAAAAATACAGGTTACATCCTATTCTACAGATTCAGCAATCCTCTGATCTATTATTTTGAGTGACATTAACGCTTTGAATTATTTGGTTGGTACATTATAAAATAAACATGTTCCCCTACTGACACAATTTGAGAAAACAGCAATTTAAAAAATCAACTGGAGAACACACTACCTCTTCTGCTGTTCTTCCCAACACCTAAGCTGAAACACAGAAAATTATGGACTAAGAAGTGAAGGAGTTCTTCAGAAATAGGGGTCCTACTACAGCTTAATTTTCCCTAAGTGCATATATGATATCACCTAGATTAACATGAGTCCTGTGCTTTAGGGGAAGTTTTCAAAGTGCAAATGGGAACTCTCAGCTGAGTCCTTTTCAGCCTTTACTCACTTATACCGTGATAAGAAATCTGTGGGTTTCAGATGCCAAACCTGTTACTGCTTTATTTTTTAAAGGTGGGGCAAACCAAACTGCTGGACACATCAGTCCAGAAATTTATTAACCCAACTATGTAGCACTTTCTTTGCTCCAGAGAAGAATAATTGGCATAGGAAATAAAGGCATTATAAAACACTAATAACAGTTCTTTGCAAATAACAGATCCCCAAACAAAGACTATGTTTACCTTTCCTTTCCTTTCCTTTCCTTTTCTATTCAGTATTTCATAATATAACCCAGGAAAGCAAGTTTGTGCTTAGTGTTCAAAGATACCTTGCTGCTCATAGCATGTTCAACACAAGAACTCAACACTGTAAGCTTTTTTCCATGTAAGTATAACACTCAGCTGTGCACATCACCTGAGTATCAGACCAATTCAAATATTCCTTTTCTTTGCATTTACCCTACCTTCTGTCTGGAAGAAAGTAAATTTTAACATAAGGATTCCTTGGCCTCCCATCTTCCCTTGAAGGAAGATCCTTTGCTCCCAGTATGGTCACTATTAACTGATGACCAACCTTGTCATACCACAGTTTTATCTGTAGGAAGAAAATATTAATTAGTGAACTCATTTCTATAATGAAGTTGTATAATAATCCTTAAAATAATTTTGTTTATGAGCTTCTATTTATATTGGTTACTTAAACAGAAAATATTATATCCTACTTTTCACTTATAACAAAGAAAAAAAATAGGTTAATATTGTAATAGCTTCAGTATATACCAGGAGTTACTCTTTTCTTAAAACCCTGTACTACCCCTTACTTCACACTAATTGTTTTTCACATGGTGCTCTGGTTAGGATTATTCTCCCTTGTATGGTATTACTTGCATTACTAATGTATGGTATTCATATATATACATTTCCGAGGAGTTTATGCACAATGAATTAATTTTTCATCTGCTGTTGTGCTAAGGAGACTATGGGATAAACCCATAAATATTTCATATCACTTAATATTTTTCAACATATATACACTTATTCTATATACTTAATCATATACTTCTATATACTTAATCATATAAGCCCTCCATAATTACTGTGAGGAAGGCTCAGTAGTCCAACCCTCTTCATAGTCCAACTCAGTAACAAGCTAAAAACCAGTATTGTTCATTTGTAGAAACTGTTATTAACAAAGGCTTGATCTGCTATCCTTTTTCACTACAGTCATTACAAGCTGCTATTTAGCTATTTCAGTTTGAATTCTACGACTGCAAGTACATCAGCCAAGAAAGGGATATACCTACTTCAGAGCAGTCACTGCAGAAGGGGGAAATGGTGCAGTTAGGGCAAAACAAAGCCTTCCAAACAGCCAGGGAGCTATTACATGGTGGCAGCACTGCAGTATCACTAACTACAGGTTACTGAGGACACTCTCTTCATGAGGACTTTGCCTGAGACAGGACAAACTAGGACATTTAAAGAAAAGAGTGACCCTGCCTGAACTTAAGGGAATCAGAGAGGATAATGCCCAGCTGCACACCCAACCAGGCAATACACCTTTAGGCATGAATATACCCTAGTTAAGGTAGATATAAACAGAGGAAGGTGCATTTTCTGTGGAAATCATCTCACATCATTTCAGAGATAGGGTTTTCATCCACTCCTCATAGCTCCTCATCTTCAACATTTCAGTCTCTTAAAGAAAAGTCTTGATATAATTCTCAAGACTTTTAACCCATAAAGAAGAGGCTGATTTAGCTCTCTGCCATTCCTAATACTTCACTAAGTGAGATTACACTAAGACATGCCAACTCAATTATTGGTGGGAGTGTACTTCTTCCTTCACTGTTTCAGATCTTCCAATTCCTGTAGCCACCTGTAGCCACCAGCCATTTGAATGGATATTAAAAATGGGGTATTTGTCATTGGTCGTGCTATAGACTTTATAGGTTTCTGGTACTAATAGTTAAAGGGCCCTGTGGCTACTCATCTGTGTGTAAATTTTAGGTGTTGCTCCCACATTCTTGCGAGCCAGGGGCTTTGACAGTATTTCTTCTACTCTGAGAATTATCTGGACTTCTAGCCATCTCCATCCAGCTATAAATAAAAAGCAGAAAGCTTTGCACCAACAGTACAGCTTTAATGACCTCTGAAGTGCAAGTCAACTTAAATGTTCTTTGACACTAAATGTATCCACCCGCAGGCTTCCTTGGGAGTCCTGAAGCAAAAGACAGACTTGGCTAGTCCCACATCTCAAGGGGAATAGCACTGAAGACAATCTTCTCTGTTTGTTTTTTGGGGAAAATTATGCTTGCTTAAGGAGAATGAAATATATTTGTGATAGAGGCACTACCACAAAAACTGTGGCTGCTGAATGTGAAATCATCTAGATTTAGGTGCTAAAAATACAACCAGAATTATGTGTTTATATGCAAGCTAAATATTTCTTCACTATATTTGTTTCAGACTGAATTTTTACATGAAAACTTCAGTCAAAATATTTAGAGAATTACTTAAGCAGAAACTGAAATCATCTGACACCACTTCATTGAGATGCTTTAACAACTGCAGTTTGGAACAAGAGCTCAAAATTTGCATTGACTTATACCTTCTACTTTTCTCTTGATGTTCTGAAAAAATATAATTGGAAAAACTTGAACTTAATGGGCATATTTTCACTGTAATGCCTTTTAATTTGCCTCATTGCAGGAAAAGTCAGGAGTCAGAATTAAGACCAGAAAGCTTTCTCTCTCCTCTATTCACACTGTGAGCTCTCTAATACACAGTACAGGTACTAGGAACCCAAGCAGTCATTTGACTCGGGTGCAAGGAGAAGCAAAGAAATTGTGAGAGAATGGTCAAAGAAGCCCATAGAGGGGAGAATGGGATTGCATTCTTATGAGATTAGAAGAAGGAAGAAGTATAAAATAAAAAACTGCTTTATAATTACTGTGAAAGTAAAATAGAAAGGATACTTCTTGGTGAAACACGGGAAGAATGGAACCACTAATGTCAGGGGCCAAAGATTAATAGAAGGGCAAAAACAGAACAAATGAGAGAAATGGTGTGAGGTGACAAATGAACTAGCCATAGTAACAGGCACAAAATATGTTGACAGAGAGACTGGGATGAACAAAAATCTAACAAGATTTTTTACACATGCACGCACACACACACACACACACACACACACACTTCTATAAGCTTAGAACATCTAAGAAACTTCAACAAAGCAATCCTGATCCAAATGAAGGAAAGGGAAAGCTAACAACACATAAAATACACTGTACAAAAAATTATGCTGGCTGATGCTAATGTGGAGACTAAGACCTGTACAAAACCTTCCTGAACAGGACTTTGTCTATCTAGATTACTTAGGATGTAGGCACCTAAGATTCACTTAGAAAGTGGTGAATAGTTTCTAAAGTTCTCCCCACTTTGCATTGAAGTCCTGGAGACTAATCAGACACACACATGCTCATATACTTTCCTTCCCTGGGCTCCTTCACCAGCCAGACATGCACCTAATGCTTTCTTAAGCTTCTGCGGTGACCTACATTCAGGAAAAGAGGCATCTAAATTCAGTGCATCCTGACACTGAGATGCACTGAGATGGTCTGTTATTCACAGAGGGGCGCATCTGCTGCACTCCCTGAGACAGGTTAGTTAGGAATAACTGCCACAGAATGCAGGAAACAGGAACTCTTCTGCATTCTGATAACTGGAGGAAACAGAGATGTGGGTCTGATCCTAGTTTCATTCTTTGTGGGTTTTAGCCAGTAGTGAGTGGTCTGAGCAATACAAGAGCAATACTTATTTAGGGTATCGGGTCTGGAACCTGGTATGCTAAATTTAAGCATGCTTTGATAACACCACACACTTCTATTCCCAGCCAAAAAGTATCTCAGCTTCAGATGAGACTTCATACTCCAGAGAAGAATGGGACGTGGAATAGCTTGATGATAAAGGCAATATTTTGATACTCATGTTCAACCTCTCCAGTCTAAACAGTATTTAAACAGCATATGCCCTGCTTCAGGAAGAAGCTTCCTACAAAACAGCATGGAAAAGCTGACTGCTGGTGTTGCATTCTGAGAAGTGAGGATACAGGTATCCAGTATACCTGGCTAGCATTCCTATTTCACAGAATCACAGAATGGGTAAGGTTAGCCCTCTGTAGCCTCAGTAGAAGGTGCCTCCCCTGGGGAATCAACTCACCCTCTGGAGTAGCCTTAGTTTCAAATTAAAGGGCTTAGGTGTCTTTCATTTGCACTGATCTCTCACTGCACATATTGAAGTACTTAGATCTTTCCTTCAACCCTACTAGTGAAAGCTCTTCCTCAAGGCACCTCGAACTTATTTGAAGTTAGTATATGATATATAAATAAGGGGCATAAATTCAGTTTACTAAACTTCATCATTTTTCTGTTAGATCTCATCTTCACTAAAAATTTTACAGCACTGACTGAAGTCAGAGTTTAGAAAAGAAGTACTTATGTATAAGAACCCCTACTTTAATACACACACATAAGGGAATCAGTTAAGAAAATCTAGATAATATTATTGTTGCACTTCCTACACTCTTGTCTCATGAATGTTTGACTGTTTGCTCAACAATGCAATTCTAATGTAGTTTTATGTACATCAAATACAGGCAAGACATATCTTCAGTCATAATTTAGATTTAGAAACAGAGAATAGTTGAAATTTTAAATCCTATGCCACAGTTTTTTCCTTCTTATATAAGGGTGACTTCATGAATTGCATGAAAAAGAGAAAAAACTTGTAACACTGGGAGAGACCATCTGCCCTACAGCTGATTTTTACTACCACAACCTACTCAAATATCACTGGCTTTTAGAGACAGCTGGCCAGGCATTTTTTTTTTTCTTCTGTTGCTCATTATAATTTTTCACGTAACCTATATGAAAAATAAATGTTTATTATGTTTATTGTTATTTTAAAATGATATACTACTTTTCTTTCTCACGTTATTCTGAAACAAAAGATATACCAGTAGGATCTGTTTGAAAAAAAAATCGCACTTTGTTTTTAAAAATATTTGCAGCCATCATTTTATTGGACTTAAGCTTAGGTAGATATTCAAACTGCCCTGAGGTGGTGATGTCTTTGGCATGGCTGAGGCCAGTTTTGAGTGTTGTTAAACATACCTCTAAAAAATCCCGAGTACTGAGGGTTGCTAAATCAAACTACTATTGCTTTCTGCTTCAGCTGCTGTCTGATGTGCTTGAACTAGAAGAAAAGGCTATCAGATGGAAAACTTGTAGGATATAAAGGCCAGAAATCTATAGTAGTATTTAGGCTGCCCTAATCTTTATTTCTTTTTCATCTCTCTGTCTTTAGTAGTTTTACCTTGTACATATTTTTATACATGATCAAATATATTGATGTTCTGTATTAAAGCCAAAAATATGGCTGAAATTTTTTAAGTTAGAAAAAAGCTCAGAGGCAACTCTGGCTCAAAAGAATGCTTAGCCAAGTAAACAAGAGATAGTGCAATAGAAAACACAATTTTAAGAACAGATTTTTCCTTACAAAGATTCATAAAACATTATGCTGCAAATTAGAAAATTACTGGCATGCTAAACAGAGTCTAAAAGTTCAGGAAATAAAGATGCACTTTTTCAGGTAATGTAAAATTAGTATAAGCTCAAAGGGCTTTTGATAGGAAAGAAACTGAGCGTTTTTCTTCCCAACAAAAAAATGCTAATTCTATGAAATCATCCAGTGAGCTAGAAGATGAATGGAATGACATGGAGGGAAGTGTGGAAGAGGAGCTTTTGCCAGAAAGGATCAGTTTCAGGCTAACAAGTAAAGAAAATGCAAGCAAGAATATAGATATGCATTTCCTGTTGACAGTGATGAAACAAACAAGTATAAGCAGAATGTTTGGAGATTCTCATTCTTGTAAGGAGTTCTACAGACACAGCTATACCACAGCCCACAATGAAACGTATACCTCCTGACAACCGTAAACAGCAGCTTAGAGCTCTGATTTAGAGAAATTGTCACGCCAAAAAAGTAACCTAGAGTTCTGCACTAATGCTGGACTGCTCCTAATACCCTTGTTTTAAAACCACTGGAGAATTCCTTTTCTTTCTGCAGCCTGCATGGTAAATATATCTAACATTAATCTTTTTAAACTATCTACTATCACTAATAAGAGCAGGCAGATGGATGACTTTTTGTTTCAGACTAGTTGTAAAGATTTTGCCAAGGTCATAATTTTGAGCTCTTCAGGAACTCTTGTTAAAACCCTCATGTCTAGCATTGACTGTAACTAGGTTCCAAAAAAAAAAAAAAAAGTTAGGTCCACGAGGACTCCACAGGCATTGATTGTGTACAGACAAAACTGGAGCTAAGGACAATTCTTACCTACAATATAAAAAATACTTCGAAGGGGTGAGCAAGTTAGCTTTAAACATTTTCACTTCTTGTTAGATATTTTCTAGCAAACATGACACCTTTCTTTTCTCAACTACCATAATCATTTGAGCAAGGTTTTTGTTTTTCATTAGACGATATTAGTCTAAGTAGAACAGACAATTTTTATGTCTATGTCTTTATTTTGTATAATGGCATTAAGGAACTACTACATGTTATTTCTACATTACAGTATTTCATGAAACATGCAGGTTTCAGGCAGAGATTTCCTTTTTAAATTGAACAATCAACTCTCATATCATTTTTTAATTTATTTAACACATATATAAAAAGAAAATAAATATTAAAAAACTACTTATGTCATACATAATATTTACCTCTATGAACTACTTAACAACTTGTAATTGAACCCCTCTGATTTCATTATCACAAGCAGAATCCAGCTTTCTTAGTTATGCTAAAGGATGCTCTAAATTTTTCATACAAAGCCAGTTTATGTCAATAGCACATAATATATTAACTTTAAATCATATAATCAAGGCATTATTTATAATCTCTTTTTTCTTTAGAAGGTCTTAATTTTGAATTTATATTTAAGCAGTTGTAAGGAATACCTTTGAGAATACTATGTGAAAAAAATGTACTTTATCAAATATGAGTCATGTTTGATTTTTTTTTACAGTCTTATTTAGAATTCCTTTATAAATATATACACATATGGTCTCTTTTCCACTTCATAATGAAATTCAGCCATCTCTTTCTGATCAATTAGATCATCCTTTATATCTTGGTCAATTAATCAAAAAAACCCATAAAGCTGCCATACAAAAGATTAACACCTCAATAACAGTATTTTGTCAGAAAATCAGATAATATTCTAGTTTAAAAAAAAATGAAAAACATGCAGCAAAGCAAGATAAGCATTGTAACATATTAATAAAACCTACTTTTGCATAAATCTATAGTACCTTAGGAGCTTCCTAATGAAAAAAAGGCAAACAACTTGTACCTAAACAGAATATCAAAACTAAATAAATTCAGTAAGACAATTGGAGAATTAATTTTTTATTCAAGTAGAGTTTTGGTTATTTTAATGTACTTAAAAATGCATGAACCAAGTTTCATACCCAAGAAATTTGTTTATTTAAACAAGGTACAAATTTTTTGCCCATCTTCTACTCAAGGCGCTACTATTATGTGGAAAATGCAAAAAAATATATATTAAGTAATGATAATGAATGATTTAAAGAGACATTCATATCTTTATACAATAAACTCAAGCATAAATTTATCTATTGCTTAAACAATACACAAATTTTGTTTGTGGGATGCACAGCTATCATCGCTATCAAAACCTGTATAAGTTTAATATTGGGCAGACAGCAAATCAAAACTAGTTGTCTCTTTAAATTTTAATTTAATATTTAAACCCCCATGCAGAATTTTACAAGCTGCTCACAAGATGACATGAAAGTTGTTACTATGGTTTAAAGCAACACACTCAAAATATGGGAAAACGGACTATAATGTAACGTTTTCCTACTATGCATTTTCCATAACAAACAAAAGAAAAACCCACAACTTTAGTTTCTGTCAGGCAGACGATGTCTTTACCTGAACCCTAGGAACAAAAGGCGTTGTTCTTCTACTAAGGCTTTGGCTCTGGTAAGCAAAATTAAAGAAAAAGCAATAAAACAAAACCAAAAAGGACAACACGCTGGAAACTAAAAGACCAAAAGTAAAACAAAGACACATAACTATTACTTTAAACACAGCTTTACACCAACAACATATTTAATCTAACAAAAAGTATTTTAATGCAATGCATAAATTAAATCTGCAAATCTGTTACCAAATCATATCAAAACCCACTGATGGAAATTCTTGCCTTAGGGAAGTCAGCAGGAATTTTACCACTGATTCCCCAGGAGCAAGGATTTCTCTTTGCAAGTCCATAGACAACACTTACGATAGATTTAGAAATAACATGTAACAAAAAGAACAGGTAGGCAAAGTGTGATTTAAAAGTGGGTTTGGAAACATAAGTTTAAGGTTGATGATCTTTTTCAGGGAGATTGTACATGCATATTCAGAGAGAAACAAGTACAATTCACACACTGACAGCTTTGGTTACTTAGGAAAGTGAGTAAAAGAAAAGGTTTTCTCTTTTTTGCAACCTAAAGAGTCATGTCTATGAAAAGTCCTCCTAAATACTTTGAAAACAATTAAAAGGAAGTTATGCTGTCTGGTATTAACATTACATGGGGGAAGGTGCAATCTATGTATTTCGATTCCCTAGCAATCATGACAGAAATGACATATGGTACACACACAAAACCCTTGCGTGAAATGGGATCTAGAGAATTTAGCAACCTGCATATATAGATGCATTTATAACATATTTTTGCGCTGTAACACTTCAGACTACGTACAACCTTGTGGCCTCCAGTGGTTACATCAAGACTACATTGAGTACAGGCAACACAAATTCCTGGACTAGCTGCAAATTCAAAGCAATCACTCCCCACCTTCAGCTTAGGGCAACAGCTAATGGAGTGGAAGAGAACTGGTACAGAGCATGGGGCATGGACAGGAAAAGGAGCATGTGTTGATACCTCAGAGGGCTGGTGAGTGGGAGAACAGGAGCATGGAGTAGATCACAACAATCACAGCCATCTGACAGACTGGAGTTTCCTTTACCTCTGCTCAGTTTTCCTGAGATTATCGATCTAATTCAAAATGACAAAAGGAAGCTACTGCTCATATTCATTTCCTTTAGAAGTGTACCCAAAGCAAGGAAATAGGCTCTGTGATGATGCTTCTGCCACCCTCCTTGCTTATTTGGCATGCCCAGATGCTGGAGAAATCTGTTCTATAAAATGGGTGAAGTAATCTGTTTTGACATCAAAGAAAAAGGGTATATAAGAAAATTTGATAGTCTGGATCACCTGTCTGTTTCACCAGACAGGTTTTGTCTGATATGCTCCCTGCATTCTGCAAGGTGCTGCAGCTGCACTCTACCTGCCACTCTGCATGGGCAGGACTGCAGAGCCCAGTGTTAAGGGTGTCAGAATGTGACCTAGTCACTATAAAAGTAGATCTTCAGCTTGTTTCACCTCCATTTTACAAGGGAAAAATTAATTATCACAGGATATTGCAATCCTAAGACGGACAGAATCTCTCCCACCATGCACCAAGGATCCTCTCCTCACCTGTGATAGCCTGCCTTGGAAATGGAGGAAAATCAACACACTGTGTGCACTACCTAGAAATTTCCAGGTTTTGATGTTAGAGCAGCAGCAATTTGTGTAGAAGAAGAAAAGAAAAAAGAACATGTGAAAGGGGAGGGGTAGCATGAGTTGTACTTGATCTCATCCCCTCAGTGTGCTGACATATAGGCCCTTCATAATGTACAATACAGATTTTCTATTATGCTGCATATATTACAGCTATAATGAATATAACTTTATTTCTATTGCTTTATATGCAACATCTATTAAAGTTCTCTGGTTCAAGTGTACAAGAAATAGATTACTTTTATAAATGACATCCCTTTTCTGCTAGAATTTCCACCAGTGCAAAAATTAAATACTGTAATTTTATACTTGTATCCATGTACATGGTCTTACAGTTATTATTCCCTAAACCCAACTATTGGAAAACCATTTCAAGTTATTCTTTTCATGCAGTATGGAAAATGTAGCCAAAATTCAGTAGTTAAGCTAAGAGCACCAACGTACAAAGAATACTTTTGACTTATTCAAAATTATATTAAAGGAAAATCAACTCAGTGAAAAAATAGAGAAACGGGAATGAGACAAATAAAATAATAAAAAAAACCCGTATAATTGCAATAACAGTCAGATACTCCCCTGAAAAACAACATGAATAAAAAGTGCTATAAAATAAAACACAGATAATGTGGAAAAATTATATTAGTAAGTTATAACACACAATAGTTTATTGTAGTTGCACATAATTTGTTCAATTAAGTATGTACTTGGGTAGAATAAATATTAATGTAAAGAAGATTTCCTGTCTGTGTGAGATGGTTTACTTTGTGGTCAATGCTATTAGTCAGCTCTAGACTGAGAGTGTAACCTCCACAAAGAAAACACTCAGACCAATGCCAAGACTGAGGAAAACATGGACAACTGAACAGACAGAGAAAGGCACCCCTGAATACTACAGTGGCATTGCTGCAGCTAAACCAGACAAAACCATCTACACATGAAGAAATAGATTCCAGAATACCATTAATACACAAAAATCCTTTAAGGATCTAGAGCACTGTCTGAATAAGCCTATATTCAAGTACTCATTCAAATACTTCAGACTTTCATCTGAACAGTTATATCTCCATTTCTGCCCACAGCTCTTGTATTTCACTGCCTATTTTTCACAGTAACCACAGCTGCACTAACAGCAACCCTTCAGGACTACATGCTATTGTTCAAAGGCACAGAAAATAGGGGAAACTCTTCCAAAATCTTGCCTTTCCCTCAGATCCATTGCATCTGCTTGAATTCAGCCACCATCACCCAGAATGTCATTGACCCACCACTTCCACAAAGAAAAGCATCCTGTCCTCATTTATTGCCAGGGTTCTGTGGTTATTCTGTCTAGGCACTCCTCATAAAGAGCATGTTCACAATTACATTCAGAATTTAGTATTTCCTTTCATTTCTACCTTACTCAGCTATTCTGAATGAATATGTGATCCATCAACTGTTCTGTTAGAAAAGAGCTGATTAAGACATGGAAAATCAAAATACTGAAACACATCCATTTTGTAGCATTCAAAATAAAATATTTTTTGCATCTTGAGGAGATCTTAAAAATACAGTTTTACCTTACTACTTCACCTTTGTTAAAGGTCCAAAATTAGAAAATTTCATAGTCCATTCTAATTTTTCAAAATTACTCCAAATTTACAAACAGGATTTTTTCACTAACTCTTCCAAAGTTTCAAAACTTTTAGAAATTGTAGAATGATAAACCCGTATACTAAAAAGTAAAGGAAAAACTATTCATCATACTACTTTCCAGAATATAAATACCCAAATCTGATGTCACAAAATTTTAATTTTTCAAAACTATCTTAAAGTATCAAATCAAAAAGAAACTACATTGATTGTTTTGAAAACACTGTTCCTGTAGAGTACTTCAATTCATATAAGGTCCTCTATTTCTAAAACGACATATTAGCCCATACATTGCAACGTGCCCAGTTAGATCCCAGGTTGCCACTTATCCAGAGCATCTTCAGACACTATGACAGCCATCCTTGCTCACAAAGAAAAAAGTTTAGTACTTGCTTCCCAAAGTCTTGACCCAATAGCAGCAGGAGCTGGGCTGTGCCTTTAACATGATTAACATGAAATACACCTATTTCCAATGTTTCATTAGCTGGGCAGACAAGACAAGCATCCAAACTTTCGAGCTGTCTACTAACTAATCTTAGATGTCTAAATTGTGACTTCAGAGAGTTACAGAGTATTTCTGACTTCAGTTTCACTCAGCTGGAGCTTTGCATTCTCAGATAGATATCAGCAGCTCTCTGAGGGAAATACAGACAATGTAGTAGGGAGCATTGAGTTTAATTGCGAACAGTATATAAGGAAGTAAAAAAAAAAAATAAAGGAAAGATTTTCTAATGTCTCTTAACATTATTTGGTTTCCTTAGGTGGAAAGAAACTTCTTAGAATAGGCATTTATATATTGAAACATAAGAAAAATTTTTTAAAAAATAGGAATTATGCCTTTTTGAGTTAAACACTGACTTTCATATGCCATTCTGAGAAATAAAACCTTTGGATTTCTGTTATTCTCAATTTATTAGAGTATACCTGAAAATTTCCCCGCACTATGATTATATACCTCAAACTTCAGTATCCTTTCAAACCACTAAATCAAAAGACTTACTAACTTCACTATAAAATCCTAATCTTAAATTCATGATGATTTTGTTCTGAAACTGAGAAAGTCAGTTATATGTGGTCCCTATTTGAACAATTATTCCATAGTGTATGTCCACTGGTCCTCTGAGCAGCTAACCCTGGCTCTCGAATTTCCCTCTGGGAGCTAGGCACCACAACTTGACAGCCTAATCTTTTATGAAGTTTAGACAAAAGAAATTTCTTTCTTCTCTGTCTCCCCTATCAACAATTTTTACTGTCTTGTAAAAATAAGAGGGTTTTCCAAAACTTTGGTCTGTGTATTTTGACAGTTCATGTTCCCTTGTCACTGCATTTTTGCAAAGCACTCTGCATTCTACAGTCAAGATCTTTGGTTTTCCATTAATCCAAAGGATTGAATCTTACAGAGTAGTTAAGTACAACAACTACAGAAAATAAAAAATTATACATTGTAAATGGTTGTTCTGATGAGCAAACAAATAATGTCTCATGCACTGCAAAATGGAGCCAACATGGCCACTGAAGAGACAAAAATATTCCCTGTCTCCTCTGTCAATACCATACACCATTTCTGTGAGACCTAGAAACAGTTTGCTTGGATTTTATGCATATTTTTATGGTACACTGAACATATACAACTTGGAAGTAACATGAATGTGACATTTCCAAACTTTTTAACAGCAGTTTTGCACTGCTTCCATTCTATTTGCTTTTCCTTTTCAATATGTCGGGTCACAACTGAGCACTTTTGAAAAATCACACTTTGGAATTGTAAATAACATGGAAAGGTGCACAAACCCCAACTTTTTCAGTTTATTACAAAAAAAGTACCCTTTAAAAGAAAGCATTCATATGACAAACTTTCCTCTCAGTGGGAGTGAAGAACAAAACTGAGTAACACCAGTACAAAGAATACAACATGAGTAAAAGATCAGAGGGACATCTGGGGAAGTTATATTTAAAAGTTGCTGCACAAGAAATAAGCAGTCGTAACATCCAAGCACACAGGTAATAAAATCTACCAACTCTACACGTAAGTGTGACAGCTGAAAAAAATGTTTACACGCAACAGCACAAACATAACTGGAGGCCAAGATTAGACCTTTCTGAAAATTTGACTCTACCAGTCTAGCTTTCCAGATAAATATACATATATATACCAAAATCAATTCATATAAAATTTCCAAAAGCTAATAGAATTGAATATTATTATGAAATTCTGTTTCTGCCTAGACTGAGATGTATAGTGTTACACAAAAATCATAGCTAGTTTAACAAGAAATTTCTGTTAGAGGTAGCTAGCACTACAATAAGAGTTGTATATGTTGCAAAAAGCACAACAGTAATATCAATGAAATGTTTACATACTGAAAGTTGTCCAGACAAGAACTGTGGAACATCCCTTAACATGCCAGGACTCATAGGAGAAGTCACTGAAATAGAAGGTCGGTCCATTTTTTGAGATTCAAATGAACTAGAACCTGTAATTATAAGCAAAAATATTTTACAAATAGTAGCAGTTATGCATATATTTCAATATTCTTTAAACAGAAATTGTAGAAATATGACCAAACATACAGTAAAGTTGTGATAAATATCACTTTTAAAATCTATTTAAAATTACCAAATAATGATACTCAGTCTTTTGGTGATCAGATGCAATCTGGAGCTCTTATTCATAGAATGGAAAATAAGATTATTCAGATATTTCTGACTGTAAATATGTCAATAAGTTGAAGGCTCAAAAATAAACACTTTACTGTGGTCAAATTAATTCAGTTTTCTGACTTATCTTGTACAATCAGACTGATTTTTAATTAGATTTTTACAAAAATATCGAGATATACATTATGTTTTTTGTACATTTTGTTTCAAATCAAAGGTCTGAATATGGTCAGAGGACAAGTTTTGAGATACAAAACACAGAGGAAAAGTAAGGCATTTTTATAAATTCAAAAGACAATCCACATCTCACAAAACATAAAATGAATTTTAAGATTTGGGCAATAAGTAAAAAGTCATTGAAGGCGTTTTGCATATTAATATAGTCAAGCTTATGCCATTTCATTTATTCATGGCTTCTATTATAATAGCATTCTAGAACAATGATAAAAAATAACTCCAGGCTGAAATCCATCTTATCAGATCTAAGCCAAAGAACAAGTTCATTTTCCCTACATAAAATATGGGTTTAGTCAATTTAAGTAGCACTCAGTGGTTCTAAGAAAGTAAGGATATTCTGAGTTCAAAGTAGCTATCACTTAGGCTGTAAACAAAGACCATTTCTTTCCCATTTTTAGTTTAAATTAAAAATTGCTATTCATGTTCTTAGATATTAGTTGGAACTATACTCTCCTCAATCGAAACTCATCTAAGCTTACAACCAATGTCAAAACTAAATCACAATAGCCTGAGTTTTAATAGCTTGTTATTAAACAAAGTTAGATAGATAATACATTAGCATGACATATTGAGACAAATATAGCCAAAAAGACAAGGCCTATACTGACTGCAGAGGACATATTTCATTCTATTTGTGCTTACATAAAAGAGAGAGAAGATTTTCCTACCCCACAATTGAAACTTACTGGACTCCAGCTGTGCATGTGTGCTGTCAGGTATTCTGGGAATGTCCCTGAAATCAGGAAAATTAAGACAGGCTGATCCTTTATGTAACAAGCATATTTAAATTTCAGTTACACTATAACACTTCCCAATCCACCATGGAATGCCTCAGGAATGGTGCATGATCTTCTGGCTGTCTTCAGCCACTAGGATGATTATCTGTTATCCAATATAAATAATTTCAGTATTGAATTAAATACTACAGAAAAGATTTGGCGGATGCAGGAGACAGGCTACACTGTCACAAATAAAACAATTCAGTAAATAAACGAACAGTCTCAGGGCTAGTGGCAGACTAAAACTGTAAGTGGTAGATTTTACAATGACATTATACATTAATTAAATTTACTGGACCCTCACTGAAACATACTCAGCTGCCAATCATGGTTATCCCAGTACATTCTTTACTGTCCTTGAACCACAAATTTATTCAATCTTACCTTTTCCATGACCAAATAAAACGTATAAGTTCATTTGGTAAAATTGCATTCTTTCATATACAAGACATGTTGTAACACCTGTATTAAATTGCGTGCAGAGCCATATAATTTTAAAGCACTCAATCACATCCCCCCAAGCAGAGGAATATATTCTTCCTCTGAGGGGCAAACATTACTGTATGCTAATAAAAACGATCAATATGCTAATAAACAATTTCAGAGCTGTCTGAGCAAAACCAAGCAAGATGGAGAGCTTCATTTCTGAGTCACAGCAATAGCCATATTTACAATCCTGTTGTGTGTCTCAGTGCAGGTGGTTTCTCCAAGGCCACAGCCAGTCCTGAGGGGTGGCCATGGTGAGGAGAGGCTGGGGCTGCACCATGCTGGGCCCAGCTGGCTCCTTGGGTGCCTCCGTGATAATATATTTAATAAAGGATAAAACAGCTGTGCAGCAGCTATGAGAGAAAACAATGAGGAAAAAAAAGCCATGAGAGAAATGTCATTGAAGACAACCACGGTCAGGGAAGAAGGTGGAGGAGGAGGACTGGCTGCAACTCCCATTCCCCATATTATGGACTGTTTGGTAGGGAGAGAGGCAGAAAAAACAGGAAAAAAGGAATGAAACTGAGCCTGTGAAAAAGAGAGGTAAGGATAAGGAGGCTTCAGTTTTGGTTTTCTATCTCACTATCCTGTTCTTTTATTAATTCCTAACAAATTAATCTTCTTCAAGTTTTGTTTTTTTTTTTTTTACCCATTACAGTAACTGCTAAGTGGCCCATAAGCTTTTTCATCTTAGTTCCTCCCCCAGTCCTGCTGAGGAGAGAAATGGAGAGAGCAAGTCTTTGGTGCTCAGTCAAGGTCAACCCACCACAAAGGCAAATGAAAAGGAAGAGGAAATGAAAAACATTCCACTGATATATACTCTCTCATACAATGAAAGAGCCAGTATGATATATAAATAATGTATCTATTTCCTTTTTAAAAGCTTTTCCAGAATTCCTTTATATATCCTTTCCAAACATTTTTCAAGACTCACTAGAAAGGCAGCTTTACTAAGTAGACAGAGGAATCTGTCCAAGTGAGTTGATGCACAGTATCCAGTAAGTGAAATAAATCAGAAGGCATGAAATTGCTCTAAATGCCCACTACAGGCAAGAAAAAAACCTGCTGTTAGTACCTAAAACTTGTAATAAACTCACAAGCACTATTGAAGAAGCAAATATTGAAGTTTGTATATTTGATATAAGGAGAATTTATAACAGGATCCAATACTCGTCTAGTAATTGACTCAGAAATACAGTCTTGAGCTGAACTCATAAATACAAAAAATTTCTTCAACCATGTGAGTCTAAAAAGAAAACCTTGAAGAAAAGGTATATGAATATATAATATATAAACCATTCTAAAGAGAGTGAATAAATTTTGTACAGATAGCTGAAAAAATAAATTTGAGAGCTTTAAACATTATCTTTTATACTCCTAAAGCACACAGATCCCTGTATTTCATGGTAGTGTGAATGGTATTTCTTACACAGAACTCTCATAGAGATAAAGAGATGGAGGGCTAGTAAAATTAGTTTCATAATGACTCTTTGCATAATATGTTCCACTGTAAACAGGCTTTATCGAGTAATTATTAAAACATAGTTCATATTTCTTCCAAATTCAAAACTGAAGAAACCATAAAAATAACATGCATTTTAAGTTATCTATTTCTGAGAATTAGAAGGCAGAAAATACGTAAGTTCCTGTGTATAAGGGACAGCCAGCTCGCACTGATTAGTGACTTGGTCATCAATTTTTATTTTAAGATGGAAAAAGTGGTAAATCGCATGACAAACTGGAATGTTTTGTTTTTTGGGTTTTTTTTTAAGAATGGCTTTCAATTTTATCTGCCTTGTCAGCTCAGCTTGTCATCTTCAGTTTTCATAGCACTCAGCCCATAATAAAGAGAAAAACTAGTAACTGTGTTTACTGGAATTTGATTTTGTTCTCAGAATATCAGGATGTGACAACAGGTTCTCAGCTAAGTTAATTGCTGGTAACTGAAGATTTCTTGCATGATTTAAAGTGTTGTCATGAAACCATCAAGAAATTCTCATTATAAATAATAAGACATCTCAATGTAAAAGCAAAATCCTTCAACTGAGCATCAATAATTCTAATAAAATTAAATATCACTTCTGATATCTGGTAAATAAGAACTTTTAAATATCGTACATACAATGAAATTTTATTTCCCAGAGCAGAACAAAATCTTATGAAGTTATGGTTCCTGGGACAAGCATAGGCAATTAATTTTTATTGTCCATTTGATTATGAACTGAAATCTTCTAAACTGAGAAAAGTAAAACAGTCTTTCCAATTCATCATTTCTAACCTCATGAAAAACATTTCTGACATTATGCTGTTAATATCAAACTCCAAGGAGTTACACACACCTAACCAGAATCTAAAACCTTCTGATTTGTAGGAAGTATTCATCACTGAGACTCTTTTACATCTACTGGAAAATGACACAGGGAATCAAATACACTGAATAACTCTTTATCACTGATCTAGTTCAGTTCTTCAGACTATGAGGCAAGCGGTTAGTGCAGAAAAAGGCATCTTGAGAGCCCACATCACTTTGTTTAAGGAATTATAGATGAACTGCTCGAGTGACAGCAACATAAGGGAAGACATGATGATATGGAAGCTGAACAAGAGACAGCAAATATAAGAGCACAAGAAATAATACAGATTCTATACAATGAAGGGAATGCAGAAAGATTTTTAAAAAGTAGGTATTTTCAAGATGTATGAATTGTTCCTTGAAATTTTTGCTATAAAATTCTATTTAAGAGATACCACAAAAGATTTGTGTATGAAATTAATTTGAGACCTCCTTTTCTAAGACAAGTAATGTATTCTGTCCCTTAGCATTACTATTATACCCATACCTCCCAAGTTTGCAAAGGTTTTTCACGATAGGACACATGATACAGTCTTGACCCTAAAGGGGTTGCAATTTCTCATATATGCAGGAGATAACCTCTCATCTCACTGACAAGATAAAGCTGGTTTTTTGTTATTTTCAAGTTGGTTTAAAATTGTCATACCAAATTAAGTTCCTACACCTTAAGTTCCTGATGTGTCCAACACAATAAGTTCCTATTATAGCTGAAAGTTTAACAGTCATCCTCACTGAAATGCCATTCTCAGATTATATAGTTCTAGATTTTTTTAGTACTTCCTAATTTGTAGTCCTGTTTTCTTATATTAAGGTGCATTTTATACAAAATAAAGGGATAAATATATATTAAAATGCAATTATAGAATCCTAAAACAGTCCAGGTTGGAAGTAACCTTGAAAGGTCATCTGGTCTAAGCTAACATGGAAAAGGGAATCTAGATGATATTACCTATCACCCTGTTGAGTTGTGTCCTGTATATCACAATAAATTTTGGGTGAAAAAACAAAAAGTTCTGTAAACATCTTCAAAATCAGTGATAATCATTCCAATCTTCTCAACCCTGATGTGACCAGATATGAAACTTCCAATGGAGAACTAAATACGTGATGCACATGGCTTAGGGTCTAGGAACTTGGAAGAAAAGAACGGTTTGAAAAGGGGAAGTACTCACAGTCCAATACAACAAACCAACTACTGCTATGCAAGAAAAAATTAAGTTTAGACATTGAGAGGTAGGTTCGAAGGTTAGTAAAAATGGGCAAGGTACAGCACCAAAGAAAAAGTCCCACACAGTTCTAACTATTCATTCAGATGTGTTCTGTATTAGATAACAAGCAATAACTTAAGAGTTCCATCGAGGAAGATGATGTGAATGTGGATTTGAGATTTTCGAAAGCATATTGATTTTTTTCATTAGCATATTATATTTCACACAAAATTCTACATTGCAAACTCTCAATAAATAGGTTCATCATCAGTTCATAAACCAAATATGATCTCATAATTTTATGTATGTATTATAAAAAATGGGAATGGAGAAATAAAAATCAACAGTCAAGAATTACAGCGAGTATAACCACAGTTTCAGAGCCAATATAGGCTGGCTCACCAACTGAAAAGCCAGAGAAGGGAACCTATTTTTAACCATAATAGCAGATGATGCCTGAGGCTCTGAGAATACAGGATTTCACACCAGCTCTTTTTACTCACTTGCACAATCTATCATTCCAGCTACACTTTTGGTTTACAGAATTTTGCATAAGATTTTTCTGTTTACAGTGTTAATGAACATTTGATACACTCCATCCTAAAAGTGAACAATTTTATCGTATTTAACATAAAAAATGCATGAAATTACTTACCCTATTGGTCTTGAAACTACAAGCTCTACTTGTGGCTCAGGTTTGGATTCTAAAATTATATTATACACCTCCTCAAAGGTGGCTCCTTGTAGTATCCTTCCATTCCATTCTAATACTTCATCACCTGTAAGTCAAGTAATAACACCCTGCTTAGGAAGTTTGCTGTGGACAGCACTTACAATAACAATTTAAGCCATTGTACAGTCAGTTTTCTGGATTGTGAAACCTGTGTTACAGAACAAGTTTGGAGGCCTTGGCGCAGGAAAATTCTGAGTATTAAAGGTTTTCTGCAGCTCAGCTTCAAATATATAAATTTCTGTGAAATAATATAATCAGTAGGACCTCTGCTGAGCTAGATGCTGCTCTTACACACTTTGGCAGCTGTGGCTTACAGAAATCCCAACATGCTCTTTAGAAAGTTCATATCTAAAACATCCCATCTCATCAACTCACTGTTTGGAAGATCCATGTACTTTTACAAGTTTACTATTTAAGGTTCAGATAGTTCTTATGTTAATAGTTAATATTTCTTGAACATTTTTTAGCAATCTATGATTTGCATGTTGGAACAGAAGCAGCTTCCTAGCCAAGGTGGTTCTGCTCATACATTTATAATTGCTTGGTTTGCTCTAAACAAAACATACACCACAAAAAGATTGGGGAGGACATCAGCAGAATATTATTTTGAGTATAAAAATGAGCAAAATGTTAAAATATTTTTTGAACAACATGAGAATATATATTTCACAAAAGCAACCATCTAGGAACAGTGTCAGGTTGGATTCTGCAGTATTTCATCAAATCTATTTAATATAATTTCACATGTAATTAAACTTGCTCACTTTTTATCACCTTCAGAAAATTAAGTCAGCAGTATAGATCTGTAGTAAATACATACCTGGTCTAAGATGCCCCACTGTATCAGCTAAGCTTCCTTTTTTAACTTTGGTGATAAATGCGCAGAGTCGACCTGATTCAGTCATCTTTCCTCCTACTACCTGTTTCAAATAGGAAGTATTTTCATAGTATGAAAATTACTTTAAATTATTTAAGTGTTCTGGCAATAGAAAGAAGGATTCAGCTTTTTCTTTGGGTTTTATGTAGCCCAGGTTAACACATATACACTTAAAGAAAACACCACAGAAGTTTGCCTATGACAGGTTATTTCTGTAGCTATTCTTACAATTTGTACAACTAAAAAAAAATGGAAATAGAGAATCCTAAAGTTTTAAGGTTTTAGCAAATACATGTATAGTATTTCATTGTATTATAAATTACCACCCAAAACTATGAAGGGTATTGTCCATTAGACTGCTCGCTTCACTATTTTTTTAACTGGAATAGCAGAACTCAGGATGTTCACACTAAGCAATGAAATTCTCTTTGGCTTGGCAAGTCAGATGAAAACACTTTTCACACTGAAAAGTTTTCTACAAGGAACTTCAATAGGTTTGGCCTTAATATTTATCTTAGAATTAGACTTACATTTCAGAATCAGTCATAACTGAATAAGCTTCAAATTCTTTAGATTTCTTAACAGTCTTCTTACTGTGACTTCAGATTTGTAATACTAAATCCAGTTTAGTTCACTTTCAATATGTAAATACTTGAAAATTCAGGTCAGGGATAACTGTTGGAAATCACACTTTCCAGATGTCTATTGAGATTAAAAAGCAGTTACTCCTGAATCTGAACTATTAATGAATCTCACTGAAGAGTTCATCTACATAATACAAGATTTTAGAAAATTTAACATAGGTGTTTAAACAAATAGTGCTTCCTAATGGCACTGTTAATCTCTTCTCTTGCATTTTCTGACAATAAGACAAAAATAAACATATAAAACCTGATGTTCAACTGGTTTATCCACTGAATTCAAATAAAATTATTTATCAATTAAACAAAAAATTAAAATATTTCCAAAACGTTATTATATGTCACAAATAACTACATTGGTTTAATCTTTACTCATAGGGTGTGACTATAACCAAATCTGTATATCTGAGATGAAGTAGGAGTCATGCTAAATAGAGAAAGAAAAATTAAAACTTCTTAATAATTTCTCACAGCAAGGACATGTTTGTCTCTTTCACTTGTTCTCATTCTTGTACTACTATTCCTGGAACTGCGAATAATAATGTCATACAAAATTGAGATCAATATATGAGCTAGAAATAATTCATAATGTGTTTAAAGAGCACTGCATCATGAAAAGGGATTAACACATTAAAAGGGTACCTTATTCTGTGATAAAAACAAGAATATTAAACAACTTTCCATTTTTGTTTTTAAAATGTGGCAAATCAAGCAATCAGAGGACAGAAAAATTCAAAGTGAGGAAGTTCCATTGGCATACTCTGATCTGATTGAACTGTCATTAATTCACAGATGTCCCCTAGGTCTTCAAGAGAGAAATTTTTTTTTCACTTTTCTTCTCTTTCTTGGGAAATAGAAGTTATACCATGGTGCAGTGCTCCATACTGAAGAACATAGACAGGACCTGGCTTGCCTAGCAAGGGTGCAATTAGTACTTTGCTAAGAAGACATTCTGGAAAAACTTCTGAAAACACATCCAGACTTTCAGAAAAATACAATTTTTTAATTCTGCCAAGGACACTGCAAAATCACACTAGGTAAATGAATATAGCATGTCTATATTGTAATTTTGAGAATGATAAGGTATTATCAATATTGGTATGCATACACTCTATAATATGAGAATACATTAATTATAAATGTAGCTAGTTTAACTGAAAGAGCTGTTAGATTCAAAATTGCTCATCACCAACCTTCAATCCAAGCATTGCTCCTGAATCTCTAGGCACACTTCCATCTTTTAGCCGTTTATTTAACAAAATCCGACCAATGAGACGATCTCCATCTTTGGATGGTTGCCAAGTTACTGGATGCTATCATATGGTGTTAATGGAAAATACAGTGAATAGTATTTTAATGAAAAATATTTCAGTAATACTTTTCATTTGCTGATATATTTTTAAAATGCTATGAAAGTATTATGATTACACTAATATTTAATGGAAAAATGACAGAAAACTGTGCTGGAAGATATTTATTTTGGACATATCATTCATCAAAATGGATATCTAATATTTAATGACATTATCTATTTTACTAAATCCAAATTTTAAATATCTCAAATGATCTTTCCATCTTGTTTTGACAGATGTAGATAACTACACATAGTTAACCACACACAATGGAAGTCACATCTGAGCACTGAGAAAAACATTGCTAAAAGTCTAGAATGAGAGTAATAGTGGAAAATAAGTTTCACTCAAACTGAAAGTTTGATATAAGAAATGTCTTATTTTTCCACTACTTCAAACATTTCCATTTTTATCCAAGATCAACAACTATTTTTAGTGTTTTACTTCCTCTCAGTAGTAGTAGATGAAAATTAAAAATATATTATTAAAAGGTATATTAATTACTTCATTTTAATATTCTGTTTCTGTCTTGGAATCATCAATTCACATGTGCAGCACAGTTACAGTGAGTGCTATTATTCCATTACTATACATGGGCACAGTTATACTTGTCTATCGGCCTAATTAATGAATTGTTAAGATTTTCTTCTGTGTAATCATAGTACTTTTTCATGGAAAAATATTATTTCATGCTCTATTTCATGCAAAATTAGCAGGCACAGATAAATCTGCTCCCATTACAACTAATAACTCTAAAAAGATTTATCATAATCTTCACCAAACAGAAAGCAAAAATAAAAAATACCAAGGCAGATGGCAAAGCCTTTAAGTCTGCACAGTAGTGCACAAAAATTGTGTGCCAACAAAACAAATGAACGACCATGACAGTGGAAGGGAAAAAAGAAAAACAACTTTTCTGTGCAGAGAGACCCAATTTTCTCCCTTTTTCACCTGGGGTTTAAACTATTAATTTAATTTCAGCCCCAGGAGTTTGGAAATAGTAAATCAAATAAGCCAATTGGTAGAATGCTTATTGTTAATTACTTTATTCTTTAAGGTAATATCATGATATGCTAATTTGCAACCATAAGAACAAATTCCTTTATGCCTCTCAATTTTTTTTCTTAGGCTGCCAAACAGTAAAAGCTGCCAGCATGCAAAGACTTTTCATTTGTTTTTCTTTTCTGCACCTTAAGAAATGCTATATTGTTTCTAGAAACATCCTATCTTTTATTTTATGCACTATTTAAATGAGTGACAGAGAGCAAACAAAGACCAAATGAGCAGGTTAAAATGCAGGCTCCATAATCTCAGTACCTTCTCACTATGGCTATGTTCCTCGTTTAGAGTTGTGCTACTACACGTATCTACCCCAGAGTCTTTTATCTGAGGCTCAGACCATTCCAAGTCCTCTTCCAAAGAGTGGCCACCAAAGCACACCATTTTCTTTTGCCTCTCGGATAAGGTGTTAGAATCCGACAAAACTGCCTGCTCACTAGTTTTTCTTTTTCCCCTTTGACTGTCTCCTATAGGTGTGGGATAAAAAAAGGATACAAAAAAGAAAACATGCAAAGGTGTAAATAAAACTGAGGAAATGTAAAATGATAAAGGAAACTAAATGGTAAGGCTCCACATGTCTCACCAAAGACATTGGGGATGCCTCACTGCTATGCCAAGACGTATGGTCCAACCAGTTGTAATCCATGTCTCCTGTGAGAATCAGACAGACAAGATAGTGCAGTAAAGGAAAGGTGACAGAAAGGACAAACAAAGATACAGTAAAATTGTAAAGACTTCTGATTATCCTATCTGATTCATAACCTCTGCCAGCCAGACTTCCAAAGGGCTTCCAAGAAAAAGTTAAGGCTCCAACAACAGAGTGCATAGAATATGTAAAACAGCAAGGAAGGAGAAATATTTGTGTGTGTCTATGTGTGCATAAAATTATGAACAGAGCAAAGCATCATTGTGTCAGATTTATTAACTGTCCCTCTAAAATTATTTACAGTAAATTAAATGAAAGGCAAATTGTATTTCTAACAGAATACCCAGAAGGGAAAGCATTTGAATACAGAATGTCTTAAGGAACTTATTTCTTTGCTTTTCCAACACAAATTAGTATTTATTCTAATCACATCAATAAAATACTTAAAACAATGGCACTCTGTATTCACTTTGCAGTAGATGATCTTTTAAGGAAGGTTAAAAAAAATCTAGAAACTATACTGAGAATAAAAAGCATATTTGCTTTGTCTACTGGTTAAATATAAGGATGAATTCTACTAAGTACAGGTACCCCAAAAATAGGAGTGTTTGGGGTTTTGACAAAACATATAAATATTTCATAGAGTCAGAATTTAACCCCCATGGCAGACACATAGTAGAAAGAAAGGTTTGCAAAAGAGTTTAAGAAGCGATCTAAATTAATGCTGCTGTCCAAAGAATTAGGGAATGGCTTGTGTATTTAAAGAAAACATTCTCTTTTATTTTAAACTGTAAGTTATGCCCACACATTCGACCCTATTATGTTTCTCTCCTTTTTTTCCCCGTCACCATTGTTACTACATGTTACATGGAAAATATCTTATTACTGCATGCTACATAATATTTTTCTTTTACTGTATGCAGGAAAAAATGTTTAGTTTTCCATCAAATTTGACCAGACTAAAGCGAAGTAGTTCAGGGTTTTTAATACAGACCTCAAAAACTATTTTTCTATTTCCTGTTACCTCAGATCCTGTTTTAACAGTGCTCAGCCTATTCCTCTGGAACAACATCAGTAGGGTGATGAAATGTAACTAAAAAGTCTTAGCACTGTCTTAACACTTGTCCAGAAAACTTTATAGAGAGAATGTGAAGATGCAGCCCCATAAAACTACAAAAAACTAATAGAGGCTTTAGTAAAGTAAAATTTTGTCCTTGGAGAGGTATCACAGAATTAATTAGGTTGGAAAAGCCCTTTGAGATCATCAAGTCCAACCTAGTGTATTGTCTATGTACAATGAGAAATAACTTTTTTTTCACTTGATCCCTCCTAAAATAGAGATTTGCATATGCTGTATGGAAAAAAAAAATCAAGTCTCATATTCATTTAAAAGAAGGAAATATTTAAAACACAAAGGCTTTGTTCTCAAAAAGATACTTTGAACATAGTCCTTACACATTGCAGAAATATTGTGGTATATTAAATAGCCTTTTCTTTCATAAAAACGGTGATAAAGTAACTTCATAAAATTATTTTGAGGCCTCCATTCATATTTTCTAAACAATAAATAGGCTGTAAATCTATTAACTATGTTTCTTGACTCTTGAAAGGAAGATAACATTTAAAAATGGGAAATTCTTACCAAAACCGCTTTGGCATGAATGTTAACATCTTGCCTGTATTAAAGATAAAAGTGTGGCTATCCTGTTAAAGGTGAAAGAAATACTCTTTTTAAAGATAGTAACATTTTCCTACAGATACTTCTGCAATTGAATTTCCAGTGTTACTTTTGCCTCCAGACATTGCTTCAAGGAGTACTGAGAGAAATCATCCGTGAGTTCATGATCTAGCCCTTACTCATAAATATACATTTAGAGATATCCAGAAGACAGCAAGAGTTCCAGCTCACATATTGCCTGTTTTACAAATTCCCTGGGGTCTTTAAGCATTGGCCCCCGGCTCATCTGCTGGTATAGCTGGTTTCTGCTTACTCCAACTCCTCTTACCCGGATATTACTGTATGTTGCAACCACAAACTGTAGGTGTCCAAGATTAGATTCAGTTATTTTGCAAAAAATGTTACTCCTTATCAAATGATAAGCCCTGGAACTAAAGCTGCGCTTTAGTGCACAGATAAAAGCACTCCCTCTTCTTGCTCAGTCATTTTCCCTTCTCCTTTTCAAACAAGATGTAGAAGGCCAACTTTCTTTTTATTTTAGTTGTGTCTCATAGTAAATACTAAATAATTGGCATTTATAAAATGAAAATTAAATTAAAATAAGCAACAACTCCATCCAAACACTGTTTTTGTTTTATCCGTGTAAAATATGTAGTTATATGTTATATATAAAAATTATCATATAAATTAGAAATTGCAAAGCCATTGTAGAATCTTACAGATTTTGCCCTTAATACTGCTTTAGGTGATCTAAATGACAGGCATAAATACTATGCAAGTTAATAAAAGGATGCTTGTCTGGAAGCCCTGTAGTGTACTACATTCTATGACAGAAATGTCCGGCTTAGTATACCTACAACTTTTTGAAATACAATGAATGGCTTGATAAAGTCACTGGACATAAATTTTTCCATGCAAGTTCTATAAATATTAAAGTCCTGACTAGGTAAAAGATTCTTGAAATCTTAGAAAATTAAAAGGAATGTATGTAAACCACATAGGTCTTTGCCTACAAGAAGAAAAAACAGAAGTAAACAAACAAAAAAAGGTGAAAAAAATGAAAGCTAAACCATGACCTTTTCTAACAAAGACACCATAGTTGTAACTCTGAGTACCAGAGAATGCACTTCCTACTCTCTTAGAAATTCCTCTTCCATTATAAAACACTTTATTATTGAGAATATATACATTTAGGGTATGCAGTAGAAATTACTCAGGAAAAAAATTTCACCTCATTGATAAATTACATAAGTTATAATATCAAAACCATCATTCATGGAAAAAGGACCTAATATATTACTAAGGAAGATCCAGTCCTAGTTTCCATCATTATAACAATATTCAGATGTCTTGTGAGTTCAGGAGTGCAGCTGGATATAGGAAAGGACATATCTGAGGTCTGCTCAGATATGTCAATGAGTTCTACGTGGATATGGAAAGCTTTGACGGACAAATTAGGCTGGGAGAACAACCACATCAGCAACCTAGCCTTTCTGTAGAAATGGAGTTAAGCTGAGGCCTTTGTAGCCTTACTGGTATTCAGTGTGCTTTTCTTACTTTCTCTAGACAAACCAAACAGGCAGAGGGAAAGATTTTTTTCTTCTGCATTCAAGAACCCCCAGCAATGGGACCTTCCTGTAGCAATGGGAACTTTGAATGTCAGAGTATATTTTAAAAGAATTTTGGTCAGTTTCTGTTTCCCTTATATTTTAATGTTTGATTATGTAGTTTTTTGTTTCCTATAATGGCTTTCACACACAGAAATATGATAAATGAGTACCTTTTACAAAGCATTAAGGAATTTGTATCTAACATAAAAGGTGCATGTCTACTCTTTTATGAATATTGTTTAAATTCATGGTCAAGTCCAAAACCATTTGTCTTCCAAACAGGCTAGACATAAAGCACTCAGTGTAATTGATTGTTCTACTCATACAGAGTTATTTGGGTGCTCTAAAGTGCCCAAAATCTTCATATAAGATATAAGCATAATCCAGGCCCTTTCTACCTAAAGCAAAACCTCTCTAAACTGTCAACAATTTCCCTTAGTAAACGAAAAACATAATCTTGCTTTAAAACAAATAAACCAAAAACTTGTCCTCAAATTCAAATCTCACTGCCAGAAAGGACAGGTCATATAACTTTAAATTCTTCAGGCTGAGGAGACTACCTGACTAAATAGTGTATACTGAGCACATACTTCTGACTATTTGATCTAATAATGGTAGATATATGTCATTACTCAAAACTGCAAATGATTCAACCTTGCAATTAAGTGAGTATATTCCCCCTCCAAGCTAATTTTCAGCATAAGGTACAGTGTGCTGAACACATTCCATGTGTCCATTCCCTTCTCCTAACTGCACAGCTCCCAGTACAGCCCTGTACCAGCAGGGCTCTGGAGTGAAGTAAAAAGTGAAGTACAGCTATTGAAGAACTTCCATTTAAGCAGCTTAATTTCTGTGTTTGTGATACTATCCATCTAGACTGCCACACAGTGGGTGTCTCCAAAGAGGAGCTACACAGCTGAAATTGCCTGGAGGTGATGATATGAGTGCTTAAACAATTGCTTTGTCAGCTCTGGACATTTCAGGGACGTTCTAGCTTTTGATGCAGAAACAAATGTAAAGCTGCCTGTCGCACAGCTGACTGTAAAGCACAAAAATATTTTCCAACACAGTCACTGATGAAGTTTGAGTACTGATTACAAAAAGAAGCACCTTCCTGCAGGGCTTACAGCAGACTGAAAATTCCTACCATGCAGATCAACATTTCTTGTTGGGAAATAATTATTCCACTGGATCTGTCAACTTTCAATATGGAAGAGCCTAGGAAAATATCTGAAGGATCTGGTCCTACCAAAGCAAAAATAGAGAAGCTGTTCTTTACATAACGGATATGAAATATATTTTGACTTTTAATACACGAAATACAGATAAATGCAGCAATTAAGAGAAAAATGTATAAATCTTCATTAGTGAATAGCAGAGTGCTTCATTCAGCACTCTGAAGGCAAATGCTGAGAAAAATGCAGGTGAGAGAAAAGACTGGGGGAAGTGGGAGCAGGTAACAGTGCATATCCATGTGGCAAGAATGATGACATTGACAGCATACAAGACTTGAATAGAGATGCTGCTACCAAAGCAATGTCTCTGGACCCCATGGGTTAGTCACTTAGAAATATCTTGAATTTCTTTGGGTTTTTTGTTTGTTTGTTTTTAAGGGATATTGTTCAGGGGAAAATCTTACTAAAATAAGACCTTGGTTTACCCTTGAAGACCCTGGTTAATACTCAAAAATTGCTTGCTTCCAACTACTACAAGAACTGCGTAAAAGAAAAGATATTACTCTTGATGTCAAGGCTTACCTATTGTAAAGGTGAAAGGGTTTCAGCGTGTCTATTTTGTTCTAGCTCTCTTTCTGAAACTGAGACTTAGGATCACTATTAATAGAAGAATATTTACTGGAAGTATTTTTTAAATTATGTTTTGTTGGAAGGATTTAAATTGCAGGAAAGAAGTTCTTCAAAATTACATTTTCTAAAACAAAATTAGGCTCAGTCTGTTAGTCAAATATATTTTGACAAATGTCTTTCCTTAGAATAAATTTAAATAAAGCATATCAATATGGCAAATACACCCTGTCACAGCTCAGTGCACAAGCTGGATGACCTTATACACTTAACAACTATGTCTCTATATGCCACACCATGACCTCCAGCATATGATCCAGTACACAGACTTGAAAATGGACAGGTACAGTTTAATTATGGGAAAGAGCCAGACATTTTATACTGTGGTCCCAATGTACCACTGCCAGTTTGTTTCCTTATTAGGATTCAAACTTTTCAGACTTGCACTCCTTTGTTATATATTCCCTGCAACTTTAATAAGATCAGGGAAAACTATAACTAATTAAATATAATATCCTATGGGCTTCTCGCTTTAAGATTTTATCTTAGGAAGATGTTTATTTCAAATTACGTTTTTGACCCTATTTGTAGCATTTCCACTTTTTCCTTTCTTCCTTCTGTCATTGTGAAATTTAGAGCCTGTACCTAAAAAAGGAAGTCCTTTCAGCAGAATACAAAGGAAAACAAACATTGAAAAGTTTCAATAAGACAGTATTTTTGGATCATGCCCAGCAGCAAGTAATCAAAAGCAATTTATTACTCTTTTATTATTACTTTTAAAATACACCTTTTTTTCCTTTTTTTTTTCCCTATTCACATCTACAAAGACCCCATATGTGTTCCTGGGATGACCTCACACATCTTCCCTGATTGTCTGTTATAACCATGCATCCCTTCACCTTCGGGTTGTTGTTGGGATGCATCCTTCCCTGGGTTTCCCAGCAAGAGAGAAAGATGTAGGGGTTGAATTAGAGAAAAAGCCTTTAGAGAAATTAAAATATAATGAGCCACATAAATATGAAGAAGAAGTTTAGACCTTAGTTTTAAGTAAGTATACTCTAAGCACCTCAAGAATCTGTCAGCCAGCACCAAGCCCAGCGCCCTAAGGCCTGGTAACTTAGCTTTAGACATAACAAAAACACAGTAGCACATCACTTACAGTACTAGACAGAGCAGGTCCAATTTTTACATGAATGAGATAGAACCTTTTACATAGGTTCCTGTGTAAGGATTGATACCATCCTTTGCGGTTTTTCATAGTTTTATGTACTTTCAAAATTAGGTTTAGATTGGTGTAGAAAGAATGTTTTAGAATTGTGCTCTTAGCTGATTGGGTAACCTAGAGATAGGGATATGAATATGCATTTATGGTTTATGGATAAAAATCCCCTGGGTTTGGGGCAATGGCATCAATTCATTGATTTTTCGATTGATCAATCCACCCTTCTACCATCTACGACAAGAGAGAACGGGGCTTCGCCAGGGAGTCGCTGCCAGGGAGCCGCTGCCAGGACNACTGCTACTGCTATTGCTGCTGCTACTGCTGCTGCTATTGCTGCTGCTACAGCTGCTGCTGCTGCCACTGCTACTGCTACAGCTGCTGCTGCTGCCGCTGCTGCTGCAGTAGCTTTTGCCGTTTCGGCCGCTGCCGCAGAGAACGCTGCTTGGGAACGGGACTCTGGGCCGGCAATCTGTCTTTCCCCCCGTGGCTGGGTCTCTCTGTCAATCTGCTTTTTGTGCCCCACTGGGACTTTAAGCCTTTTAACTTTAAGTAAGACCGCATACTAGGAATTCTTGTCTTCGCGACTGATGCACTTACAGAACAAACAACTTTGTAATAACCATAAAATGCTCTTGGCCTTTTAAGACCCTATATCCATGAACAGCTCGACAGGTTGTAACTGACAGCTTGATCACAAGTCCTTCACCATCTCAGGCCTGGAACCAGTACCAGCAATATCAGCTTGCCTATACCTGAATGAGGGACTCATATAAAGAGAAAACAATGCAGGGGAGAATAACCCTATTAAAGAATCTCATATCTGGCCCGTGTTTCAGCAGCTTAGTAACACTGTGATAATGTTCTCATCAACTAAAACCAGATAGTCCATTTAGGTGTTCTCAATGAGCACAACCTTTTTCACAGACTAGACTACTGAAAGGTAACAAGTTCTTGAATATAATACACAGAGGAATTAACTGGTGTCTACAAGGTGAGGGAAAACCCTGTATTTCCTGAATTGCTGAAATCCTGAATTAGAAAAATGAGCCATCTTCCTTAGAAAACAACTGCTAAGCAAGTACAGAATCAAACAGTTCTGTGACTTGATGGAGTTGCTGCACAACAGGGAACCAAATCACACATGCACAAGAAATTCTGTCCTCAGACTGAAATCCGTCTGGGCAAATTCAACTGTCTTGCTTCCAACAGGAAGACCACAGTAAAACCTGACAAGCCAGTTGGAAACAAGCCTTACAGCCCCCTGGGAGTGAAGACAGTTCACAACTGGAGCACTAGGAAAATTTGTACTAAGAACAGCTGCAAAGTTTAGGAAACATTTTGGGGGTTTTTGTGTGCTCTCAGTACCTATTTCCATTAGATTTTTCATTACCATTTTAAATACATTCACTGAAGAAGGCTTGGTTAAATTGAAAAAATAAGTAGCTTCAGAAAAACTCCATTTAGCATTAGTAGACATACTTTCTTATGCAATTCACTTCTTGCTGGCTTACCCTATACTCAACTTTCCACAAATATACACTCTTTCTACATCCTGAAGTTGTGACTGTGCCAAAATGACTGCCAGAGTAGCTCCAACAAGGCTGCCTGGCATCCCCAAGTCTCAGAGCCATAGCATTTAATGCACATGAGTTGAATCCTAAATGTGACCCTTTTTCTATCTGGACAGAAATAAGCTCTCTACCTTTGAGAGGCAGCGTATAACCAGGTGCATTTTCAGTCCTTTTAGTAATGGACATCTGTTGACAGGGAGCTTATTACAGTGTTTCCTATATGCATAGTTCCTTCTAATACTTATTAACAACAGAAAAAAGAAACCAACGAAGAAAAACAAACAAAAAAAAACTTATATTGTGTACTTATTTACTTTCAAGCTTTACTCTTTTGATGTCAACACCAATTATTACAGAAAATAACCCTAAGCTACTTTGAATCAGTATATCTTAATTAATAAGTAAGCCTCAAATTTGCAACATGAAGACAACAGGAGACCAAGAAAGACAGCAAAGGAATGGATTCTTCATGAGGCAGGATATCAAAATTAACAAATAAGGACTTGGACTTAATATGCCAGTTGTACTCATGACAGGGCATACTAATTTTATCAAGAGAACTATCAACCATAAGTCAAGATGAAATAGTGAACATGTCAGGAAGGAAAGTCTTCTTAGCTTAGGTTTAAAGAAACATAAATATATTTATCCATAATAGTTTCCTATCTTTTGTCCCCAGAGCTAGTCTTAATGAAAGGAGACATTACTAATATAGAGATGGCTCCTTTCATAGGCACATCGTTATCTAGAATCAATTTCCATCTTCAGCCCAGCAGCCACCCACATATCATGACTGAGTATCAGCCAGTTGTTTCACTGATCGCAGCTTTTTCCTCTTTCTCCACTACTTCCTGTCAAGATCACTGACATCTTGCTACCAAAAAACAGATATCAAGAATTACTCATTTTGTGATTTTCAGTATAACCAAAAAAAAAGTATATCTAATAGAAATATACAAAAAATGTTTATCTAACAGAAAAAATGAACAACAACAATAATAAATTTAAAATAGAAAAACATTTAAATTTTTGAAGTGAAACAGTCTTATAAAATAATCAAACGAATATCTAAGTTCCAGATACTTGTTGCCTTTTTCTGTTCAGTTATTAGATTTTGTTTGGGACAAAAAGATGATATCCTCCACTTTTACCTTTGGACATGGCTGTTATCCTATAAGGGCAGCTGAAGGGAAGGAGTAATGGAAAAAAAGGTCCAGTTGATGTTTTTAAGCATAGTATTACCAATAATTTCTTTAAAACTCTCAGTGGGTACAGAAGGAGACTCTAAATTAACTCTAAATGTCTTGATCACTGATGAGGAATTGCACATTTCAGAATAGAAATAAAAATGACCTTTAAAAAAATCCTCTGTATTACATACTTGAACAATTAGTATTTGAATAGTAAACCATCATTCAGAAGTTAAGCTGATTTATTTTCTTGTCTGTAATTCTCAGTTTACATTATGCAGAAAGGCATAGGCAAATTTTAAAATTCTACCCAGCCATCAAGAGGTAAGTACAAAGGTAAGTGTTAAACTATGTGTAACACAGAAACAAGTATTTTTTTTTACAAGTCATAGCAGGTTTTTTTTTGTTAACCCTGACCTAAAATTTCACACGAGGAGTACAAACAACTTTCTGGTTGTTTAAACAAGTATAATTTTTAACCTGCTGCCTTCTCAAAACTAAACTACAGGAGACACAACATACATTCACTTTTAAAATTATTTGCTTTAAGAAACAAGAGGTTAATAGCAGCTGTAAGTCCAAAGTATCATCCATCCCCGGCAGCACACATGCCATAAATGATCTAGAAATATGCAGTGCATCTGCTGATTCATTTAGCTGTAGTAGAAGCAAAAAAAAAAAAAACCAGTGCAAGAGGCTTTTTCATCACCTTGACACTGCAATAAAAGCTTTTGTAAACTAGTAATTGGATCATTAATTATTGATCTTCCCTTTAGCAGTCATGATGAAGAAAGTAATTTGGTATACGTAAAAACACCTATTGTTTTGAGTTTCGTTACATGTTATTTTTGTCAAACCACCCTCTTTCAAGGAAATTAATTACCTCTTTAAAGAAGAACAGAAAACCTGAAAATAAAACTCCAGTAGATCCCAGAAGTAAAAATCATAACCAACAGTCTTACTTAGTTTCATACCTTCTGTGCATAGGCTTGACAGTGTGATACTGTATAACCAAATTAGTTCACAGCAATGATCTGTTATACCTGGGTTACAGTTTAAGGAACAGATGTGCAAAAATAAAACACCAATGATGATGGTTGTTTTTTAAGACACTTTAGCATAATCAAGGTTATTTTGCTCATGTACACACGCTTATACATACATGCAGGAAAATTCCTGTACACATTACATTAAGAGGAAGGTTAGGTTGCAAAATTAAATATTCAGAAGATATGGGCAGTAAAAGACTTAGCTTGCCATGAAGCATTAATGTAGTACCTATACAAGTGTATTTACGTATAATATTTCATAATACTATGGTAAAGTCAACCATTCTCACAATGGATCTTCTGTGCACAGAAAAAAAACCTTGTAACTTAAATAAATAACTAGTACATATCACTGTTTCTTCAGTTAACGACCCCTTTCATTAGTTACTGAACATAATCTAAATGCAGATCTAAATGCAAAATTATTTGTCTCCTGAGAGCTCTGGTGCTGTGAGAATATTCTCCAGGAGTCAGAGTTAAATTCAAGGAATTGTTCTTTGTGAACTATCTGCATAATGAAATGAACAAGATGACCTCTTAAAATGAGCTCCTGACATGCAGATGTACCATCAAGTACTTTGAAATGCTCCAAACAATTTTCAGTGCCAAACTCAAGGAATATATGGCTTGATTTTTCTTTAATATTTTCTAGGATTTTATTTCTGCCTTTTCACAGCTCTGTTGTACTTATTCTTAGAAAATGGCAAGAATTTACACAAATCTCACCAAATAAGCAGTAAATTTTATTACATGATTAAAACAAACCCAAAAATCATCTTCCTAACATTTATCCAAGATTGCTCGTGTCTATGTATACAAGCTGGATGGAAATCTCCTTGGAACAGAAATTCCCTAGGAATGTTCTTCAAAGAAAACCAATATAATTTGAAGACTGTTGTGGAGATATAAGGGTAAGATTGTTAAAGTAATAAATAGAGAGATACAGATGCAATTTGCATTTTAAATTCATTTAGAATTCTAATTTAAAAAGTAGATTTTTTAATTGTAACTTGCACTGTCTTCATTATTTCAGAAGAATACAGAAAAATGGAAGAAGTCTCCACAGAAGAATAGTGGATGTTAGCTCTGCAATTATTTCATTTCACTGAATACATAAAGAAGCACATTGCTCAGGGATCTTTCCACAGTCAACAAGAACTACACTCATAATTATAGCCTTCATGGTAGCTGAAGCTGTAATAAAGTTACATAAGGGATTTAACCTCAGTCTCTTGTTTTTGTATGATCACAATTACCCACAAATATATCTCCTGAGGCTAAATATTTCCAGAATGAGTTTAAGTAAAAGGTCAGTATTTTCCACTACTTTTCATGGAAAATTCCCTCCCATCCTCTACTTGTTAAGCTTCAATTTCTGGAAATTTGTGATAAGAGAAGAAAAGAAAGTTATAATATTTAATGCTTGCAAAACCATCAGGGAATTCCTCCTGATACATTGGACCATGCCCTACAGTATGGAGGTTCTCATTGCACAGAGCAGTCCTTCAGACTATGTAACTTGTCTGGTTCACGCTGAGCTTTTCAGAAGCAAAAAAATTGTGTGGCAGTGGTTGGATCAGCCTCTTCTTCATGTAGAAGAGCTACATTCACCGAATAGAAGGTGCATAATTGTGATGTAAACACCAAGACTATACTGCTCCAAGCACGGTAGTAACTTACTCTTGTTACAAATGTATTAAGGACAACAAAGCAATATATTTCAAAAGGCACCAACTGACTTCTGATGGAGTTGAGTAAGATGCTGATAGTACAGCCAGTCTCAAACCACCCTCTCCCTTGCTTCATTTGCTCATTTCCTTACGTGCACACCTAACCGGACAGTATAATTTATCCAGATTACCACAACTCTTCAAACCAAAGTTTTACATTTGTCTTGTGAATGTCCACTTCAATTATACTTTCAGATAAACTGCTAGTGAACTAACTTACTACTGCCTAAAGAAGACTAACAGAAAATGCATCATGTTATCGCCATAATTTGTCCAAAGACTTATGCACTTCACTCATGAATTACTTATTCATCTCTATGCAGTATGTAGCTGAAAGTCCTTAGTAGGGAACCATAGCAAGAAATACGAAAATTACATGTAAACATTTTTGGTTAATTGGAAGACTTTGTTTTTAATTTTTAATTTTAAAATAAAGAGGCTGCCTCCTTTCATTATGCATTCTTAATATCTCTGTCCAGGACTCAGATGTGAAAAAATAGGTGTGGGATCCAGCTGGCACAGGTGTCAACAGAATGACCTTAACAGATAGGGCCAGCTGATTTGTAAACAACAAAAGGATCGTTCCCCTGATTTCAATCTGTCAATGAAAACTTGGAAATGCCTCCATTAGTCCCTTGGAAGACTGCTCAGCAATTTTTTCTTAGACTCCCCAAAACACTCTTCTGCCTCTGTCTGCTCAGCACAGACAAAATAGCATAGAGCATCTTTGCTGTACTGTAAGAACTGCAGTCTTTTCAGAGTGAAGGTTTTATAAAAAATGCAGAGCATGAATAAACTATAATAAATTTATTATGATTAGACTATTGAATTACCTGAATCTGCCATTTTTTAAAAGTCTGTGGTAATATTTTACTTACTTTACAGTGATTAGAATTTTAACAGTATTTTTTTTTCTCTTGCTGCTTATTATCATGCAACTAAATTTGGCCTATTCATATCTATCAAAAAAAATAAAATTGGATTCAAATGAAATTTTGATTGGTAATACTGAAAGTATACAAATAGTGATGCTATTAACATTTATTATTTTACATTTTATAATGGACTGTGATTTGTAATTCCCTTTCTAGAATTTGTTGAAATAAGGAGATATCATAGGTTTTTGCAAACATAGAGATGAATTCATTAAAATCAAGAGATACCACAGAACTCTGCATATGTAGGATTGGCTATGCTCACAGCTATACACTGTACACAACACAAGCAGTTAATGACTTCTTAGGGTGACATTGCTGTTCCTGCTTTTCTTTTTTTTTTTTTAGATCATCCTCTGTCAAATCCGATAAAGAACTGGAAAGTATGATATGCTTTGGGAATAACAACTTTGGCAAACTGCACATCTCAGTGAAAACAGTTACAGATTTTAACTGCTTCTCTGCCACAATTCAGATTCTTTTCTTTTTCCTTGTTGATTTCAAATGATACCTTACGCCAAAGAAAACAGTTTCTACATTTCATAGAATCATAGAATGATTTGGATGGGAAGATCATCTAGCTCCAAAATTCAGTTTCATAAATGACTGTGTTATTAAGATGTTTCTTGTAACTTTCTTTTTTGCTTGTTTTTGCAACATCCTTTCTTTTATGAGCAAAGCATAATAAGGGATTTGTTACTTCTTGAAGTAAAGTCAGAAGCAACAAAATTTCATAATAAAATAAAAACCTATTTCTCAGCCTTCATATATTTCCAAGTATGAAAGTCTTCCAATGGGGGAAAACTAAAACTTCACTGCACTTTTTCTTCAATTTCAGGTATTGCACACCCAAACAACTTAACAGGAGATTGCCTAGAGAGCATAGACATTCAACAGGATCCTTCAAAGCCTTTAACTTAAGTGTCCCTTGCAACCATAAAATCTTTTACACTTATTTCCAAAAGTTCTGCCACATGCAATCAACATCCTGCAATCAGACACAGGAGTTAAATAAACAGGTGAGTGCAATCCTAGAGCAAGACAATTTTACTCAGCGACTTCTCTCAACCTGTATCAAACCATTAAAAAGTTTCCTGAGCCAGTACAATGGTCTTCTCACTGGCAGCTGCTGCTTTCATATTTCATTCTTTGTGTCCCTGAACACAAGGAAGCATTCCAGGTGACACCTTAGAGTAAGGCATAGCTTATGAGCTACCAATCCACAGTGTAACAGGAGACCAACATGACCACTGACCTCATCTTGACAGCTTGGGTACACTGAGGAGTGGGAGCTAAATCATCTGAGACAGGCATAACAAAATAAAATCTCTGCAAGATTCGTGCACTTTTTAGCTTCTGTGGAAGCTGTCTACTCCAGTAACAAACACTTGAGAACAGTTGTGTAACCAGCAAACCAGGTATGGTGGATGTCAGGACTGCAATTCTTTCCCTGGTTTAAAGGCACCATCCAAACTAGCGGGCAGACAGCATGAAAAAGTACCGGCGTGGGTTGTTCTTCCTCAAACGCTGTATAACAAAGGCAGACATTCCACATTGGAGACTTCAGGCCCTGTTCCCAGCCCTAGCCTTGTACAATGCCTTGGTTACTCAACCTGCTAGAAGAGATTAGTCATAAAAAGAGCAAATTTGGGAAAGCTTTGAACACAGGAAAAGGGTTATGAAGTCAATGCAGGAATGAACAAATGCTTATAGAAGAGTGTGAAATGCATATCACAGATTAGGAATTTAGAGATTTTGATTTTTGCAAATTTTACAAGATCCAGAAGAAGAAGGAAGACTGTCACACAGAAAGTTGAAGAAGTAAGCCTGGCAGTTAGAGGAAAGTGAACTGAATACAAGAAAAGAATTCCATCTTTTGCTTTGTTAAAATGCTTTGCGCCTGAACAGAACCCAGATTTTAGCAAGCAACTCCAACTGAAGTCCAATAATTATAAAAATAGCTAGCTAAAATGTGGATCTTCAGTTCTTCACAAAAGAGTAATGAGCAAAGTACTCAAAATACAAGGGATCTGAATGCTTCGCTTTGTTCAGACTGTGATCCATTGATTTCCAGTCCATAAAACCAAGATAATAAAGCTTTCTTCCACTTACAAAGATAAAGTAATGAACACAAGCCATTCAAACACTACTGTGATGATTGTTCTACAATGGACCATTAAAAAATTGGAGACTTAAAATAATCCTAGCTCTTTTAATATGATTTAAAAGAATAAATAAGTTTCATTTCTCTAGATACCATCCATTCCCTACAGTGAAAAAGGCAGATGCTGAAAAAGGACCATGGGGTATAAAGAGACTGGCACAAATCAAATATTTCAGGAAGCAAAGGATAGCTGACCATGCAATCTAGTTACTCAAATTTTTTAATTCATATGTGATTCTGAAACACAACAATGTTGTTCACAGAAAGAAGTAATGAAAGATGGGCTCTCATTCTGCGCACAAAGGAGCAAGTACCTTTTCAAAGGCGGATGCCCAGAGTTAAGATTCATCTGGCTGATATGCAGAATCTTATTTTGGCACACTGTGAATGTTTTTAAGAGTAACCTTAATTTTTTACATCAGTAACTTTTTTTAAAAGCTCTTCTTTACAGTTCTTGCATTCTTTTGAGTTAAATCATATTCTAGTATGATAATTTGGAAAAGAGAAAGAAATTGTATTAAAAATTCACCTAGTTCAGCTATTTCACATAAAGCTAATGTAAATTAAATTAGTTTATGTATAAGTAAAAGAATAAACAAAAAAATAAATGTGATCACAGCTATGATGCTTGGGAGTATACACACATACTTTTTTACTCAATTCAGATATTGTTAATTTAAATATTAAAAAAATTAATTATACCTTAGCAAGTATTATGTTGTATTTACCAACATCAAAACACTGTTCTCAATCCATATTTGACATCACCCAGAATGTTGTCAGATTGCATTCAAAATACAGATGCGAGAAAGAATTTGGTTGGCATTTCTCACTTTGTACTTATGGAGGAGTTTATTTCTTCTGGTTTAGGAAAATACTGGCATTTGTTTTATATAGATATAACCCTTTTAAATAAGTGTTAATGGGGATTTTTTTTGTTTTATTTTCTGCTAACATTACAGAAATGAGGATCATTGAAACAGAAGTATGTCCATTAATTACACTACATTAAATACATTGAACATATTCATGGACACACTTTTACTTTTAAAATTGAGAGGAAAAATGTGCTTCTTCATATACAAAATTCTTATTTTTGAATTTACAAAATACAGTAAAAATTATAATACATCACCTTCACCTGTCAAGAGTAATTATTTTTGTATCTTGAAACAATTTGCCTTTGATGACTAGGGTCACATGAAGTATACCATGCCAGAACATGCATAGTTACAAAAGCCATATGTGAAAATTCGTAAATTTTTGGTCTTTCTGTAAGCAGCTAATGCTGTATTTAATGGAATTGTTCCAAAACCTCACCATGAAAAAGATCTGCTTGCAGTAAAACAGTATGCATTTTTTCAGATGTTGAATACTGCTTTGTTAATCAGTTCTACATCAGTTGTTTTCATTATTTAGCCCTTCTGCACACAATGCATGTAAATCCCCAGCCTCTTTCTCATTAGAACTTTCTCCAAAATCTGCACTATATTTATTGTTCACACTATGGAGAACACAATCCACTTGATAAAGAAAAATTATAGTATTGTATCTGCTTCCATATTACTATAACAAACATTTTAAAATATTATCACACCATTTCAATACTTATTCCTGGAAATTTATTTCCTATTCTTTCATATTACAATATTATTTCATATTGTTTGCTGCTGGGACAATAGAGTAAGTTGCAGATATAAACAAGCTCACTAGATTTCTAGCTTTGACTGTGCATTAACATTATACTTAGGAGAAAAGATAACCAAAATCCGTATAAATGCCTCCAAAGGAAATAGAAAAATTCTCAGCTGACTTATGAATAGCATATTTTATATGACTTGCTCTGCCTTGTTCATTATTCATGACTCAAGATAATAGATACCAGGACACATTAAGATTTCAAATTGAAAAGAAAATTCAATTTTTGTACTCTTTCCTACCAGTGGAAATACTTCTCAACTACAGGCATAAAGTAGCTTTGTCTGCATATAAAAATCTCCTGCTAAAGCAAGTTCCATACTTTGATGAAGAGCTTTCAAATATGCCAACATTAAGTATCACATGCACTTGCCATGCTGGATTTGCACTATCAATTACTGGTAATTTTCAGTCATTTTCTTTGCAATGTTGTAAAGGCCTGAATAGAATGCTGGGCAAAAGATATCTAGCATCTAATTTCTTAGGAGCTGGCATAAGGGAAAACTCATATAACTCTAAAATTCAAAACAAGAAATTCAGAAAGTCACCTGTGCCCAGACAAAAAACAAAAGTTGCCAATGAACACCACCAATAGAACTAAAATTTCCCATCATCACTCAGCTGAAAAGGACTATAAAAATGTGGAGCTCCATACTGAAGCCTCAGTGATTTCTGGATGAAATGTGCCCATACTGCAAGTTTAAAATGCAGTTTGTGTCACTGTTTCCACAGGAAAATCAGCCTGTACCTCAAGAGCCTCTTCAAGCTTGTAAAACTCCAACTGGAACTTGCTTTGCAAGCAGAACTTTTCTGAAGTTTGGAATTGAAAAATAAACCATCTTTTTCTCCCAGATCTCTGGGGTGTTTACAAGGAGCACAGTGAAAAAAGATTAGTGGAGTGAAAAGATTTGACAGGGATAGCAGCTCTTTTCACTGAGACATCAATTATATCTCATCTTTCAGAGGAAATAAAACACTTTCAACTGTGGCTAAAGAAGGAATAATACAACTGATATTAAACAAATATATTCTGCTAAGAAATACAATTTCATAAGATTCATGAGATTCATGATTTGCTTTTCTGAATTTCTACATTTAAGGAGAAAGTAACTTCAGAGTTTGTTCTCCATGTTTTAATTTAGTTATAAATTCACAGATAAATCAAATAATAATAGGATGCACCACTAAGCGTAACATAATGAATTATATATGAAAACAATTTTTGTTATAAATCATGACAGTCAGGAAAAACAGTAAGAAATGGAAAATACTTTGGTAGTGTCATGTTCTCTGTTTTGTCTCTGCTATTTCTTTTGTTGTGAGTTCTGTGTAACAATAAGGAGATGTAAGCAAAAAAGGTGACGTGTAAGCTTACATTACTGCATAGTAGGCAATCTACATTTTTTTCTAGTGACTTGATGCTTTAGGAAACATTTCTAAAACCTTGAATTTTTCTGGATGCTCAAGAATTTACTGACACCAGTAAATTTTTTCTTTTGAAATAATAAAAAAAAATCATATTGCAATTCATATTGCAATGAGGGCCTTAATAGATAAATCTCTCTGGTATAATGGACTCATTTCATATATTAAAAAAAAAAATTGTTTTAAAATCCCAGTATCATGCAACATATATTTACAGCATCACCAGGGCTTCTGTCACATACTTGCCTATTTTCTTCATCAAACACCAATATAGCAAATTTCACCCTTCAATCTCAGAATACTTTAAAAATACAATCCTAAAGAGTCATAGAATAGTTTGGATTGTAAGGGATCTTTAAAACTCAGTCTAACCCCACTGCAATGGTTGTTCAGAGCCCCATCCCACCTGACCTTCATAGTTTCCATTCCCCTCGACCACATCTCTGGGCATCCTGTGCCAGAGTTTTACCACTCTCTTTTTAAAAACTGTCTTCGTCATATCTAGTTTAAAACTATCCTCTTCTACTTTAAAACCATTCCCCCTTGTTCTATCACTACATGCCCTTGTAAAAAGTCTGTCTCCATTTCTCCTGTAGGTCCCTTTTAGGTACTGCAAGGTGCTCTAAGGTTTCTCCAGAGCCTTCTCTCCTCGAGGCTGAACAGCCCCAGTTCTCTCACCCTCTCTCCAAAGGAGAGGAGCTTCAGCTCTCTGATCATCTTTGTAGCCTCCTCTGGACTCATTCCAACTGGCCCATGTCCCTCCTGTGCTGGGACCCCAGAAGTTGGGTGCAGCACTGCAGGTGAGGTCTCAGCAGAGCAGAGCAAAGGGGCAGAATCCCCTCGCTCCCCCGCTGCCCGTGCTGCTTTTGATGCAGCCCAGGACATGGTTCGCTTTCTGGGCTGTGAGTGCACATTGCTGGGTCATGTCCATCCTCTCATTCACCAGCACCCCCAAGTCCTTCTTGGCAGGGCTGCTCTCCGTCTGTTCATCCCAGCCTGGATTGATACCGGGGTTGCCCTGACCAGGGTGCAGCACCAGCACTTGGCTTTGTTGAACCTTAAGATGTTCCTACGGACCTCTACTTGAGCTTGTCCAGGTCCCCCTGGATGGCATCCCATCCTTCAAGTGTTTCAACAGCATCACTCAGCTTGTTGCTGTCTGCAGACTTGTGAGAGTACACTGGATCCCATATCTCATTCACAAAATATTTCGAATTCGAAAGATTAGGTAAGGAAGAACAAAAGAGTGAAAATCTGCACAGATTTACTTAAGAGTATAGACTCTAACAGTCTTGAAGGGAAATAAACTCCAAATTTTGCTTCATGAATTCTCTCAAAATCTATCATTCAAAAGCCAAAAAGAAAGAAGAAAGGAAGTGAAGTATGCATTTACTTTCTTTGTATGCAGAACTGCTTATTTGTATCTCTGTTTCAATTGCTGAGCAGGCAGTGGGATTATTTTGATCTGATATACACACACAAAAGGATAAATGTTCAGAGTACAAAATATGCCTCGTCCCCACTACAATTTACTTTCTCTTCAAAAACATATGTCATCCCATCCTGTTTGTTGACCAAACTGTCACTAAACTTCAGGAAAATGTAACAGCTGTTTCAAGAAGCTGAAATTGCAATAAAAGATACAAAGTTCCAGAAACAGATCATTTGAATTATCTTTTACAAGGGCGGCGCAGTGAGCAGCCATGAGAGAACTTGGAGGATTTGTGTTAGAAATGTTTTTAGCCATTTTATCAGTCTGACTCATGTCAATGACAGGCATTATCTTCATGATTGCTCTGTTTGCTGCACTGCAAGTCTGTGGTCTTACGTGCAAATCTAGGGTGTTAGCCCGGATTTACTGCCCTCCTGTCCTACTGCACAGACCTACATCAGCCCTGTGTCCCAGTTCTCTGTGTTGCTAATGCTTCTTGCCAGGTCCACACTGTTCCATCTTTCTCCCTTTTCCCTGCTACCACTATAATTTTTTTATTCTCTCTGCTCTCTGTTCCAAATGTTTTCTCTCCCTTTTTTTTACTAGGGTGCCGGAAAAAGCAAAGACAGATCTTGCTCTATGACTGACTCCTCAGGTTGGCAGATACTTTCTAACTACCACTTTATCCATGGATTTTCATATCACTGAACCATCACTGTTAGGAAATGATCTGCCAAGTGTTTTACCACCAAAATACCATGGGAGTGAATTCACTGTGAACAAAAGGCAAGCAAACCAACACAAATCTTTTATCCATAATATAAAGGTTCTAAGTTGTTTGTTTCCTAATTTAATTTCTTTTGTGAGTACGATTATTTTGTTTGATCCAATCTTCTCCTGTGTCAAAATGATATTTTTGAAATTTAATTGTCACAAACAGCTTTCTTTTTTCCCTTAAACTAAAGCCCTAGTTACTCTGTTTGCTAAGAAGTAAAATATTAATACAAGAAAAACTACAAAAAAAATTTAATGGTGGTGCTTACATCTTCCAAAACAGTTAATATATTAAAAGTCTCTCGTATTAAGGACAATGATTTAACCAAGACTAACAAGGGAAAAAACGCCAGAATATGAAAAAGACTAAAGACTAGACACAGAAATATGTTTGGATAAAAGGTGGTTAATCCCAAAGACTTGAATTAGAGGATTATGGGGCTTCTGTAGGGCAGATGGTTGTTTATTGATGTCACAGGACATAAAAAGTAAACACAGGGGGAAAATGAGTAATTTTTCAGTGACTAAAGACTCCCACATTTAGATACACCTAGTAGTATGGGCATTCTTCAAAACCACTCAACAAACTCTGGTTTGCCTACAGACTTTGAAAGGCACTAAGGAGTTTTGCTTCTCAGTTTTCGGTTATACCCCCATCTCTTTTCAGCAGTTTATTACACAGTAAATCTGGCAAATCTTCACAAGCTGCATTCACAGAGAAAATCATTAACACTCAGAGAAATTATAGTTTAGAATGAAGGTCACAGCTAACAGGTCTGCCCTTTGAAGTTCACCTCAGTGAACAACACATTATAATGATTGTATTCTCTCATCCTTTCCATTCCTAACAAATAATGTGTTGTATTTTCTCCTCACTGGCTTAGGAGAGTTCTCCATCTCAAATGAACCCTTTCTGCAAATGTGAGTAATGTCAAACAAAATATAAGAATGTGTAGGTTTTTTACGAGTACATTGAATCAAGAAGCTAATTATGAAAAATTAAACTCCCTGTAGATATAAATATCTGCAACTGCAAAAATAAAATCTGGGACAGAAAACCTTGAGGTTAATTTGTATTAAATACAATACTTTATTGTCACTTTACCTGAGCATACTATTAAAAATTTAAAATCTGAAATCACATTATCTTAGTTTTTTAATACAGAAGATCTTGTAGTGCCAAAAAACTTTTTTATTATTTTCTAGATGAAGCATTTGGCTAAAAGCAACACATGACTTACATTTTTTCTCTTCTATAATTTATGCAGACTGTGAGCCTTTTATTCCATGAGGAATGCACATAATGGAAGCAAAACACATGCACAGTTTTCAACTGCATTACAATCCTGCATTGTATCATGACATAAATCAAGTTTTACAGCACAGCCTAGCTTACAAAAAAGAATGTAGATGACATGCTTTTTACTGCTTAGTCATATGTGTGATGCTATAAAAAGATGTAATCCTTACAACCTTCTTATCAGAGAGATATTTCAACCCTGGACTTCAAAAGTCCATCTGCTATCCACCACCAGTCAGAATTTCCCCAGCTTGAATATTACTCTTCCACCAATACAATTCCCTTTTGCCGTGCTGAAACTACATTCATGATGATACTTTTTTCTAAGTATTAAACAAAGACTATAAAAATAAAAGAAACTCATAAAAAGAAACTTTCAGAAAATCATACAGATAACTCACCAGCCTTCATATTGAAGTATTTGTGTAGATGTAATTCAAACACCTTCTCAAATAATATTAATGTATTTGGAAAGAAGACTAAATTTAAATTTCAATCAACGATGAGGCAGAGCTTTGCAAAAACATTGCAGTCTTGGCACAGATGCAATTAATAATTACGTGCAGATGATTTTCACAGCAGATGTGTAAGTTCTTTACTTAGTCACATCTGCACAGACATTTGAGAACAGACTTTATCCAGTATGCCAACACATTATCATAGCAAAGGTTTATCATACTAATAATTAATCATAGTTTTGGTTTCCTCTTAAAGAAAATAATTCAGATTTTCTTGAAAATAACAAATATTTAATTCAAAATTCTGACTCCCAGGAAAAACAGGTTAGACTTTCAAGACTTTTTTCCAAATAAAAATTAGGAAAATATAAATACTGCCATTGAAAGTGTGGAAGCAAGGAAAATACTTCTTCTTTATTTCTTTTTTAATGTTCTGTAGTATATCCAAGCAGAAGTTGTTCCAGGTATTTTACAGGTCCTCCATGTAAATGTGGACTTGCTTCAAAATCAGATATTTAAATATTTATTACTTAACAGTATTTTTTCATTCATGCTTGTGCCTGATATTAAAATTTTCTACCACTTTCAATTTTTGTGTTGTTTTACTTGAGGAGATTTCTAAAGAAATTTGAGTCAAATGACCACTTAAAACTTACACAAACTGTCATGCCCAGCTTCTAGGGGCTTTTAGCAGAAAAATCTAGTCTGCAAACATTAGTCTTTGCAAGAAAGGGGCTGAGCATTTGCATTTGTTAAAATAGGTTACCTTGAAAGTGCTTAGGTTAACTGGATTCATTTCTTGTAATTAAAACACAAATCCTCACCCCAATTGATGCATGAGAGATTTCCTACTAAATTCAGGCAAGCCAAAAATATTCTGACCAGGTTAATTCAACAGAAAATAATCTCATTGACTAGGTTTTTGTGTAAACTTTTCAAATACACATTTAAAATATAAATTTATTTGAAAGTTAAATGTAGGAAATGCACCTTGATGGTTTTAAAAATCAGCGATAATTCCCCTCTCAACCTATAAACTGAAACTTGGCTACTCCTAAAAAAGGAACAAAACTCCCACTGACAGCAGAGCCCAGATTTCTCTAATGCAGAGCAATGTGGAGATACTACTGGCCATCAGAGATCTGCAGCACTCACCTTGTCATGCCAGAGACAAAACCTTTGTTTTCAGACTGCCTTACTCACCATCAGTGATGGCACCACCCTTCTTGCCGGTTACCTATTTGGGTCAGACCAGAAACCTGTGAGGTGGTTGGCTGGGGGAAAACAACCTTCAGGAATACTCTCACACTCACTACTTCCTCTTCTTCACCACATTCAATTTCCCTGTCACTTTCTTTACTTCTACAGTTCCAAAAATGTCCAGCTTTTGAATTGACTTCTTGCTATCACCACCAGCATAACTGCTGTGAGAAGCTCAGCCACAGTTAGCAATATTGTCCAGATTGATAGCAAAAGGAAAGGAGAAGAAAAACAATTAGTGTAGCCCTAGAATAAAGTTTGGAGATTAAAGCCTACCTATTCTCAAATATTATTTTTTCATATTCCTGTACCTATTGCACCAAACAAAAAAATTACCAAAGGGAATGGAGTTCCCGTATTTATTTTTTTCCGTTTTTTTGTTCTTAGAGTGCTATAATCCTAAATTGAAGAAATAAAGTTAACAAATATAAATGAGCCAAACCCCCTCATTTTATTACCTCTCCTTTTCCCCCGTAGTAACAATTTGCACATGTGAGAGTCCCTTTAACAGGTGGGATTTTTTTTTCCTTCCAAGGATGTTATAGAATATGAAAGAAAAAGAGTCATTTATTATTTCACTTTAATATTCCAGTGATCAATTCATTTTCTGGTTTTGACTGTAGATATTATAGATGTCAGTAGCAATAACTTTAAAAAAATACTTTTTTGAGGAAGAAAAACCTTTTTTTAAGGGCCCACCAACCATAAAGAGCTGTTCTGTTGCTGCAACAGTTTTCACTGTAAAATGGTACCTTGACACATATTATTTCCATCCTTATAATAGGTATCATCTATAGAGACAAAGGGAGGATGGTCAATGTGCTGGTTTAGATTATAAAACATAAAAGTCATGCGAAAGACAACTACTCATCCTTTGATCCACTCTGTTCTGCAGGAGACCAGAAAGTGTTAGCAAACAGAGCCAAAGAGAAGTTTCTCAGTTTTGTAGAGAGAACTGAAATTTTCTGCTCTGAGGGCTAGTGATGCCCTGTCTTGGGTGAAGGAGTCAGAGGAGATGGAGGTGAGGGTTAAGGATTCAGGGCCAGGTTTGTTGTTCCTGCTTCCTTCAGGCCATGGCTGTCACTGCAGCCTGAGGCAACCACTCAGCTCATCCTCTCCCTGTCCTCAGCAGCAATCACTGCACCAAACACTAACCTCTCTCACAGCAGCAACAGCAAGCTCAGCATGCAAAATAATCAACTGGGCAATTTCACCAACCCTAATTATTCCGGGCTGCTGCCTGCTTAGATTAGTCCTGAAATTCATCCAAAATATTATCTACACAATCAACTGCAAAGTCCGACATGCTTTCTTTTTTTACCACTTCTGCCAAAGATGCACAAACAAGCCCTCAGCTGGGAAGGGCATAATTGTATTTATGCAAACTGTGATCATGCTGGTAACCCCAGCCACTCTACTGAGTTTATTACCAGTCACACACTAAGGTGTAGAAATGGCTGATGGCAAATGCCACTCTAGTTCAGAGCACGAAAGGGGCTGGCAATTACCTCTGAGGATACATTCAATTGCTAATTTTATGCATTTGCATCTTGTTAGAAATTCAAGCTAATCCAAGAAACAGAATACATCAGTCTTAGAGACACAGAAAATTCAGTTCTTTTCAGCAAACATGAAATACTTCATTTACTTTAATAGTCTCAATATGTTACTTCTACATAAAAAGGCCTCGCAGAGAATGCGATGCCAAGTTATTGAGTATCCACAGTTTACAAAAAGTCTATTTTTTGCTTTAGCTCATTGCAAGTACTTTAAGGTAGAAGTATTTTCACAAAGCACTTCAATCTGTGCTCCTTCAGGCGGGTGTTACCTGCTCACACTGTCAGGAAGGAACGTGGATTCAGCACAAACCCTCCCTGGCATCAGCTTCCAGCAGGATCTCCTCTGCCACCAAGAGCTCAGCGTTTACCACACAAAAGCTGACAAGGGACTCTTTTCTCAATTCTCAGCCCACCCCACCAGCGAGGAGGCTGAGGGTACATGAGAAGCTGGGAGGGGAAACAGCTGGGACACCTGGCCCCAGCTTGACCAAAGGGGTGCCCCATGCCATACAATGTGCTGGTTAGCAATTAAAACTGCAGGGGATGAAAATAAAATAAAAGAACAAAAGTTCTTCTGCAGTCCAGAGGAAAAACACTTCATATCTGTTCTCACTCTTGGACTAATGCATTAATCGGGAAGTGAATGATGAAATCAAGCTTTTTTACTTTCTTTCTTCAATATTTGACTTTCAGTTATCATAAATCTCATTTCTTCCCTTTTAAATATTATCTGACCTTTTCATCAAATTAATACAGCTTTTAGATTTGATGTAATAAAATATTATGTTGAACTTCAACAGTCATGAATTAAGTAGTTCCAAGAAAATTTCCAATTTTCAAGAACAAAAAAATATTTAATGAATAATTTGAGCCTAATTTATGAATCTCCAGTTTCTCCTCACATAATTTTAGAACAGCCTCCCCTCAATGTGATTCTAAATTCACTAAGCATCTTTTTCCAATAAAATAAATAGTTAAATTATCATAGAACTTATTCTCTCTTATTACTGGAATGGTAATGATAGAAATAACCATTATCTTCTGATTTTTTGGATCCTGATTTTAAAGAGCAGGAAAAAACTTACTGTAAATGCAATTGGTTTTGACACTTTCTTCCAATAAAACCTATTGTTCTCTTCTCTGTAGATTTTTTCCTATATAAACTTTTATCTATTTTTAATATTTTTCTTTAAATAATATTAATCTATTTACAGGTTTGTTAGTTCGCAACATCTAGAAGACTATGTTGAAAACCTAAAACAAATCCGCCAGTACATATGAGGCACACAGCAATGCATATTCTCAAATATAAATATCATTCTATAATTAAAACACAATATAATCTGTTCTGCTTATTTCTTCACATCTTTTAAATTCAAAATTTCTCATATTAAAAGATGGAAAGGACATCTAGCTGAAGACCAGAGCAGAGTAGTTAGGAGATCTGTTTAGACACTGAACTATTTTTTTTGTCTTTTTAGATAGGCTCAGCCCTTATAATTATTAATGAAGAAGTATTCAAGTTTAATGAGATGAAGTTTTACCATTTTCAGCAATCCTAGGAGCCCAGATTACATATAGTTATGAGTGTTGCTCTTTATTTCTGTTTACACAGAGTCTTAGGCAAATGCAGAAACTTATACTTTAAGATTAATAACACTGACTTTACCAGGATGATTTAGAATATATAAAATTAAAACTGTATCTTTCAAGATGAAAGTTTAAAACACGCAAGGCTAGATGAATGTTTTGAATGTAAATCCACACCTTAAATGACAACAGAAATCATCTATTTAAATGAACTATTAAGAGACATCACAGATTCTCATCTCTCCTTCACACAAATGCTGGATGCCTTTCAAGAAATGCCCTTTGATCAAGCACGAGATGTTCTTCAGTAATACAAGTTATTGAGCTCAATAACAAATTAACAGCATGTCACTGAATGGACTGTGATAAATAGCAGGCTGCATTAGATGTTGTAATGGTAATTACTCATTCTAAATTCTCTGAAGCTATAAAAACAGTTTAGAAAAAAACCCAGCAGAAACACTCCACAAGTCCTGAAACAGAGTTCTCCTGCTCAATAAAGTATTGTCAGTTGACCAAGTTATACTCTAGAAACCACTATATAGGTTGTATTACAATAGTACCTAAAAGCAGCAGTCAAGGATTAGGACTCTCTTGACTATTCCTCAGCCTGTAATGTGGAAATACAGCTACAGTTTTATGCCTATGTTTTTATTATAAATAGTTTGCAAGTACATGATCCGATGGGGCTGTCTGGTTCAGCAAAATCTGCTTTATTTTTACAGGGAATATAACAGCCAAAGCATTTGGTGGATTATGCTATGTAATACCAAATTTAAACCTCTGATAGGCAGGCCAGATCCCTGGCCTTGAAAAAGACCTATGGTGCACTCCTAAGCCATCCAAGCGGGCTTAGCAAGGCTTCTGATGAGCCAGAGGGGGTGAGAAAGTTTTGGGAAAGCATGGAAATGAAAATGCCAGCTACTTGGCATATACTTGTGGAACCGAAACATTTCTGCACCCTAGCAAGGCTCACCTTGATAAAGAATAAACTGGAGAGGCAAATGTATATCTCCACATTTCTAGTGGACAGTAGGACATCACTAGCTGATGTGATTCAGTCCAGTCACAGCTGTGCAACATTTGAACTGCAGCTGTATGCACCAGGAGTCATGCTGACACCCTACCCACTCTGTCCTCCAAGAACAGTAAAGCTTTTGGGACCTGTTGTATATGCAACTTCAGTTACAGATAAAATAAACCAACCTCATGAAGCAGGATCTATAAATGACTACAGATCCAAAGCCTAAAATGCAGGGGAAAATTCAAATCCATCAATCTTCTACAACTGAGTTGAATTCCCTTTTGTCACTTGCTATTAGACAATCCATTTGAAAATTATTTACAACCCCTCTTGACAAATACGATTAGAAATGATTTGGCAACTGTACTAGCTGCAATCATACAAAGATAAATCTTTAATAACTTTTACTCTTACAGCATCAGAATTTTCAAAACAAGATTGGAGAAAAAACATTCAGCTAGAAATATCTAAAGAACAACAATTACTCAGAAAAATACAGAGCTGCCAGAAGAATGATGAAATAGATTAAAAACTAAAAATTTATTGAAATTTGTTTAAAAAAATGCAATTTCTGAAGTTTTGTTTTTTGAGCTTGTTTCTCCCATTGCAATAAACTGACAAGAACCATGTAATAGAGAACAGGAGAGACAGTTTCTATGGCTTGTTATTGCCAAAGAAATCATTTAATAATGTATTTTAATGCATCTCTGCCAGAGGTCTTGACTGTAGGAATTTACTTAAGGAACAATATTTTTACAAGTCAAAATAACTTATGATAATGATCTTAATTAAATTGCAGAGAATACTATCTGAACAATATTTAACATAATTCTCACCAACCAACATAAGGAGTCCTGGGGTCAGCAGGATGTAGAAGACATATCACAAATACAAAATATATAGTCTTTCTTTTGTAATCCCGTACTGCCTTGGCTCAGAGAACTTAAAGGGAAAATTCTCTTGTGGCTATGAGTATGCAAGACAAAACAAGTTAATTCCTTAAGAAAGGTCCCTATATATTGCAGTTATACACAGCAGCCTCAAGAAATTCAGCAGAGCCATAGACGTTAGCAAGCAAAGATTAACAGTTCTCTCCTAAGCCTCTGTGAATTGTGACTTTTGTTCAGAGGCTTATTATAAACCAGAGAGAAAACTTTTCTTAGTGACATAAAATGCATACCCTCAGAAGGCAGGGGATGCACCGCTTCAAATTAGTGTCGTAAGTGTTTTAACATGGACAAAACAAGACATTTTCCTTCAGACTCACTCTTCAAAATGGCTGGATTACATTTTCTGAATTGTTATGGGGATTTAAAAAAAAAAAAAAAAAATCAGCCTGCAGAACAAATCCAGCAAGGAAAACTACAGCAAAAACAGCCAAGTCTCACTGATACAGAGCCTACTGACAAAGCAGGAAGTTTGAGACTGTGCTACAACCTGTTCTGTTTCGAACAAGTGACCTGCAACTGTTATCTATAATTAGAAATAAAATTGCATAGTTACAATGTACTTTCACAGTACTTCTTACAGCACAATTTACTGTTGCTAATAAAAAGGGAGCTTCAGCTTCGCACAGCTCCGTAAAATGCTCAGCGATCTGCATCTGTGCAGTCACTGAAGGTCAGTGCCTTCACTGGGTGATGGGATTTCACACTCACACAACACAAATGTAAATGAGTCAAAGAGATAGGGCTCTGTGTACAAGTCTCTTTCCAGATATTTAAAAAGAACAAAGATGTTGACTACGCATTCTGCACTCTCATTGAATTTCATTGACACACTGAGACTTTACCACCTTTGAAAAATAAAGCTTTTATCCTCCCCTGCAATGTATGTTGTCTAATCATCTGATCTGCTGTGGAGTGAACACAAGGAAGGTGTTAGTATTAAAGCTAGCAAATCAGAATATTAATGTTTTACACCCACTTCTTAGTTATTTTGTACAGATAAAAAGGAAAGGGAACAACAGAAATTCAGGCTCAGAAAATACTGAATGAGAATCATGTCAAGATGCCCTAATGTGCATCTATTTTTGCTGCATTTTTCCTTTCTTGCAGAAAATTTTTAGTAAAAAAGGCAACATTAAGTAGATGATCTATTTTTCTGGTACAAAGTTTGCCACAACCATATATTTTGTGAACTTAACCTATAGCAGTAACACGAAGTATTGGCATTTTCCTGGATGCTTATTCTCATCTTATACAGGTGCCATAAAGGATTCTTATTTGCACAAGCTTACTGCTTAGAGAAGTCATCTTCTTCCAGATGCCAGGGTTGAAAAGCTGCTTATCTCACAGGGTATCTGTACACCAGCAGAGCCTCTGTAGTAACCAGGACACGGACATAGCAGCTCAGCACACACTTACCACGTGAATATTTACCCAGGGTCTCAGCAGTCAGCACTCTGCAGCTCCAGCTATCAGCACCTTTACTACTGCCCTCAAAACTAGTTTGCATCTGTCAAGAAGAGCTGCGGTCATGCTTTGGGTTGCAGTGCAGACCTATCTTTAGATAAGATATGTGGTTTCAATTCTGGGAAAATAGGAATACCAAGAGGCTCTCACCTACTCTGTCATCTCTCAAGCTGTCACCTACATCACCCTTTATGATTTGCAATTTTGCCTATGATGCTGCCAGTGTTGCTTGAAATTCATACTATTATTTACTGCTTAGTGGAAATGTGGTCCATTAGGCAGCTGAGTTATCTAACAGCTCTTTGCCACTGGGCATGGCTCTCACTCTTCTCCATGCTGCTCCCAGCAGCGTGACTGTGCTCTTTTGTGCCAATTCTGGTAAAGGTGCCTGCAATATGCCATCATAATTCTTCAGCTTATTAAGGTGAAAGGCATGTGTTCATTTGTTGTAGCAGTTTAGTTTCATACCAGTGTAGTCACCTAAAATGGCTCACTAAAAGTCAGGTAAATTATGGATTTGTCCAGATTAACAATCATGACATGGGATGAGGAATGGAGCTTTCATTCCAGATGACAATGAGCTTCCGGCTCTCCACAGCTCACCTTATTGAGCCACACTTCAAGATAAAACCTTGTGTTCTCAGTCTCTTGAGGTGGACACCAGCACTTGGTGACCTCTCAGCTGTTTATGGGGTCTTTAAATTGGTTCACCCACCCTACTGGCCTGAGTTTCCATGAAAATTTTATACATTTACAATGAAATTCATGGGTTGGAAGAGATTTTTTTTTTCTTGCACTATTACACACACAAAGCACATAAGCAGGAAACCTTCTCCCGCTACCTCCGGTTATACTGAATTACATCTATGTAGATTTCAACTACTGACCAGCCTTGGCTTTTGTAGAGGTTCAGAGTGATTGACTTGAGGCAATGGATTAAATATGTCAGAAAAGAAGGAACTTTCAGCCTCATAAATATACTTTGCACACTGAAGAAAAAAAAAGAAATACTCCTTTAAATTGTGCTTGGATATTAGTCTGAAGTTCAAACCTAATTCTGATGACCTTCATCAGTCAGAAGCTTTCAAGAACAAATTCAATTTCTTCAACACATCAAAATTCAAGCTTTAAAAAATGGTGGGTTTGCAATATTCTTTTTTAAAGTGTGTTAAAATTGTGTGATAAAAACAGAACATGAAGGCTTTTCAAAGGAACTCATCTTTTAGAAACTTTCAGTATGAATAGATTTTTCAGATCTAAACTTAGAAAAAAATTTAAACAAATGATAATATGCACAAATAGTAAAATTATTAGAAATTATAAAGAAGATTCCACTGAAATGTACTGCATACATTCACTTCCTAACAGCAGTAAGAAGTGTAGTATCTAAACATCTTTCATAGTGCTTCACAAGCTCAGCCTTTCCTGTTACAGATGTATATAGAAAATGGTCTATAAATAGGCAAAACAGTAAATAGTAATGGAGGTTGTGATGAAAAGTTTTATTTGATTCTATTCAGATTATATAACTAATACCCATATATTTACATTTTCCAAGTAAACAGATTATATAACTAGGAACCTAAAAGATATTCATAATCTAAATGTTCAGAAAGGCAGAAAGTATAAACACTGGTACTATTTATTATAGAATGTTTCTCTAGAATACCATCGACCTGAGAACATTTTCATAAGAATCGGTGCCTTCAATCTGGTCTAAACATCAGTGTATGACAAAGGTATTTTTTATGTACATATTCATTCAGTTCATCTGCCTTTACACATTTCAAAAGAGTATGTTAACATAGAATATAGTGCTGCATGAATACAAGCTATTAGGTTCACTTTTCTATTGAAACAGATGAGACATAAACCAGAAGCTCCAATACCACACACTTCTTTCACAATCTACTTCTCCATGCCCATAAATGCTACTTAAATGTTCCCTAGAAACAACTTACTTAATCAATGAGGTGAAATGGAGAAATCTGATGTACCTGACTTCCACAGTACTTTTGACAATTTAGCAAGTTAAATATTAACTGAAATAAACCTTTTTAAAAGTATCTTCAATTCTAAAAGCCTGTTATGTGTTGCAGCATGATCAAACAAATCATTGCCAAAATGACATGGTTTCAAAAAAGAGGGAAGGGTGAAAAAACTGCATAACAGAAAAACTGAAAATTCAGTAAAGGGAAGAAGAACCACCGCGTAATGTAAAGATTTTGATGGGTTATACAAAGGGGGGCCAGTCTGCAGTGTAAGTAATGGCAATCTTGTAGGGGGAACTCAGTGAAATTTCTGAGAGATATTTCTCCATTCTCCCCTTTCTCTTTCATTCTGTAATTGTTCTGTAAACTTGTGACAATGCCCAATCAGGTTCATCTACTAGTTAGGACCAAAAGTCTGCAGACCTGCTTTGTCCTCAATACAGCTGAATATTATAAGAGGTCACTATTTTACCAGATAAACATGATGTATTTTGTGTGAAATATTTTCCAAAATAAATTAGAATTTTTTTTTTCATTCTTCCACATTTCAATGCCTTGTACTTTATGGCAAAAAAGTTAGCATTTATAACCAAGAAAAAGTGATGGGGGCTACACATTCTTGTTTCTTTGTGCAATAGTCTTTAACCCTTCCATGAAGAACACAACTACTTCCATAGAAAAGGCAAAAATATTATTATATATGTTAGCATAAAACTTCACTCTTAAGCAAGATGTAGCTACTTTGTATTCCAAGGCAAAATAAATTTTTCAACACAATTTTATAACAAAATCACTGAGCACTGATTTGATAGACAGCAATGATCCAATCCTCTTCAGTTTTATTTAGTATTTTCTTAATTATCATAAATCTCATTATCATTGCATCACATTTTTTCTACCTTGCCCCTAAAATAAGGATTTCAACCTCAGTGGACCATCACAGGAGTAATGCATTAATAATTTTTTTATATTAATGACAGACACTAAAAACTTTAAAACACAGGTATAGGGTTTTAAATATACTTTCAAGAGAATATTATTATTGGAAAAAGCTATAATTTTCAATTTAGCTACAAATGGGGTGAAATTGCGTTCCTAAAGCAATAATCAGATTGCTAGACAGATGGCCCCATTTCCGAGGCACTCATTGTTCAGCACCTGATGAGGCTCTGACTGGGAAGGGGTTCTGTGGGACTGTCACTGTGACTGCCCAAAGAGTGTCTCACCCTTCACACTTGTGCCAGCGCCTTCAGCACAGGAACAGTTTCACTGTTACACAGCAGCTCCTGAACAGCTGCAGCTGAAACTGCAGCCAGACACAGAAGGACACAGAAATTGGTGCCACTTTGCCCAGACTATTCATATCAAATATTTCTTCCAGGTGCCCAGAATGTGAATTGCAGTGGATGAGGCTTGGATGGAGTGAGAACTATGAAAAGATGGAAAGAACATTCTTTCCCTCTAACTAGCATATGTTTCCAGGTCTCACCCTCAACAATATTCGGTTTAATCTCAAGCAGTTTCTGTGAATAACTGCAGGTCTTGAATGGCACATTTTGGGGAGCTTGAGACAACAGGACTAAAGGACAGAGCATTAGGAACAGCATTCACATGAATCACATATGTACAGCCTGTTCTGCTTATTTCCCTTTCACTTTGATTTCTCTATTTCTCCCATACTGATTATCCTATCCTTAATGAAATACATATAAAAATAAAAATAAAAAAAAACAGAACAAGAAAGACATGTGTTAACAGAAAATGTAAAAAAACTTTAAAAACCAAACCATACAATTGATAAAATACACCCAACTAAATAATCCTTTTTTAATTAAGTAAATTTATATGACAGTGGCCCATTTAGTTTCTGATATTTAACTGAAGAAGTAACAAAATTACCTGCAAAATCAATTTAAATATACCATAGGAAAGCAGTAACATAATCTAACATGACACTGAGTCTAATCTGTGACGGATAGATTTAAGTGTTTTATTAGAAGAATAATGATTTCATCTAAGTATGAAGGAAATTATAATTTGAAAAACACACACTTCATGCATTCTGGAGATATTACATGTCTTTTTTTGTCTTTTTATGCTGTCATTATTTCTGTTTGCTGGGACTTCTCTGTAAAACGGACTAAAAATCACAGTATTTACATAAATATTCAGAAAACTTCAAAAGAAAAACTCCATGATGGATTTTTGTTCTATCATGGCATTGTAAAGAACTGAAATGTTTTACACAGAACCCAGCAGGTCTTCATTTTCCCTTATCTGTGCCAAAACGGTATTAATTATTAGCATTTAGCCCTGATGCAAGATTTGGTTACCAAGTAAAAATTTCTAACTTAGTCAAACTGAAATAGTTTGAAATTAGTGGAGTGGGTTGAATAAGATAAGAATTACCTACATTGGAAGTCTTGCATTTCTTGGGATGACACCCTTTCCAGCCATGTTTGTACAACAGTTTTTTTCATAACTATTAAAAAGTTAATGGATATTTATTGATTTTATTTGGCAAATATTCCACCTGCCAAGATGGTAAAGGATGGTGAAAAACTAACTTGGAATGATAACTCAAGTTTCTTTTGTTTTCTATTCAAACTTGGAAAAGATTAAAAAAAAGGTGCAGATAAAGCAAAAATGTTTTTATGGTACTTTTAATATTGATCACTCATATAATTCTGGTCTACAGTTTCAACTGAAAAAGAACCATCTTTACCTTTAGAACAGTAAATTTTCACAAATTCAAGGGGAAACTACATCTTGCAGTTAGGTTAAAAAGGTATACTAAAGCTAGGATCCAATTATAAAAATTTTCCCTAAGTTAAAAATATCAAAAATCGTGTTGTTTCATTAATAATAAACTTAATCGCATCTGAAACCATAGATAACTACAACAAATGCCCTGAAATACTTTAGTAATAGCTCATAGTTCTTTTGCTGCATCATCTCAGAAGATTATTAATCTTTTAAACAGACATGATTTCCACTATAGCCATATTTCCAGCAAAGTTGCAGAGTAAAAGAAAACATGATTAAAGAATTAGTTTTAATTAATTCTGTACATTTGTATACAGAAGGTTCAGATTGCAATTTAGGCAAGGTTTAATCAATAAAATTGAATATTAGACATTTTTGTTTGAACTGAAGTGCTATGAAATGATTCATGCTCATTTACTTATGATAAAATATTCTGTATGCTCTGATTATTATATGAAAATATTTCTTTTTCCTTACTTCAGGAAATCCCTGTCTATCCTCAGATTCTGAGAAGGCATAATCAGTTACACACCATCTTTTCAGCATTTGTTTTAATATCTTAGAGGACAATCATTATTTTATAAGGGAGCTTCAAATGTTAATATTTACCATCTTTTTGCCTAGTTAGAGTTATCCCACAAAAATTTACTGGCTTCATGCAGTGTCTACCTGCCTGAATGCTTCTGCCAGCAGGAGTGATAACAAGGACATTAATATGCAGCCAAGAACTGGGAAGAGGCGGGGCTTTTTCAATGAGGGATATTATTGTCTTATGCCAAGACTGCAAATTTAAAATATTTTACAGTAGAGTCCTCTAAATGCTGCAAAAGATCACATCCTTTTCATAACTTCTAAGGAACATGGAAGCATGTAAGTAGGAGAAGGTTTGGCAAAACTTTTTTTAAAAATTTTCTACAATTAGAAATTTCTGTAACTTTAATCATTCTAGTTCTGTTGTCATCTATACATCTGTGAAAAAAATTTACCTAGAAAAAATATCATAGGAAATACTAATATCTAATGTAGTTAGGTACTTCTTAGTCAATGTTGTAAGAAGGACTTTCACAGCAGTGACTTTTTATTGCTTAAAAATAGACGGAGAAAAGTGTAATATTTCTTATCTCTCAATATTTCTTATATTTGCACCTAAAATAGAGCCAGTTCATAGGAGTAAGCTTAAAAAATGGAGTAATAGTATTACAAATTTCCAGTCAAACTCTTCATATATTTAAGTTACATACTTACATAAGAGGTAGAGGTGTCTATGAAAATAAAAATTATTTAATTACAAAAACAAACCAAAATCACCTACACTGCAATATTAAGTGAAATAAGAAGAAGAAATTTTGTGCCTCACTGAAATTCGTTTTAGTAAAAACATGTCAAATATTTCAGGATTTTAAATAATCAATTATTCTTCTTCTGATAATTTAAAATTTGTACTTTGAATTGCAAGATATTTCTATACTGAAACTGTGCAAAAATTCAGTCTTTTTGTTCACTGCTGCAGCTGACTCCTGAAATTTTGCCTTCTAGTATAATTTGTTCCAGAGAAGTCAGATTTTCAGGAACTCTCTAACCTGAATGAAACAAATTTTAGAAACAATGACCTCGTTCTGTTCTAATTTAGCTCAGTGTATCTTTGAAGCCAAAGTTGTTGAAGATGTATGAAACTGGCACAAGCAGGATTGAAATCAGGTCCCTTATCTCTCTGAATTTAAAAGTGAGAGCTCTGTGACAGAACCCCACTTCCTTGGCATCTCTACTCATATGACATGCACTGTTCTTTCAGTAGCACTCAGAAAATGTGATTTCTGCTCCTCACACCATGAGCTATCATACTTTTCCTAATTTGTGACAAGCATATTGTTTTCAAACAAACCTAATTCTCTGTCAAAAACTAAACTGGATGTCTATCAGATTGGTTTCAATACTGCAATAAACAAGTAGGTCTTGGAAACTGTTCCAGACATGAAGATACATTAACTTATCATGAAAAAGGGCAGTTCTTCATATGTCTGTAAATTACCATGAAAGGTTATATATTTATGTTTTCAGTATGCTTAGTGACAAAGAACAGCATATTTCCACTTGGTCCTGCAAGCACGCATTGCTGCTGACACAGCCTGCACTCTGCAGCTTTCAATCAACAACACAGAGATGTTGAATATTTTAAGATTGCTCAAGTCTATCCACATGTTGTGTTGGGAGTGTTGGCAAACAGCTGGCTGCATATGAGCTGGCAGCATGCCTAGGTGACTAAGAAGGCCAGTCCCACCCTGGCTGGTATCAGCAATAGTGCTGCCAGCTGAACCAGGGCAGTGATCATGCTCCTGTACCCAGCACTGGTGAGGCTGCACTTTAAATACTGGATTTGGTTTTGGGCCCCTCACTACAAGACATTGAGGTGCTGAAGCGGGTTCAGAGAAGGGCAACAAAGCTGGGGAAGGGTCTGGAGCACAAGTCCTATGAACAGCAGCTGAGGGACCTGGGAGCCTGGAGAAAAGGAGGCTCAGGGAGGACCTGATCACCCTCTACAACTACCTGAGAGGAGTGGTAGCCACATGGGTGTGAGACTCTTCTCCAAAGTAACAAGCAACAGAATGAGAGGAAATGGCCTCATGGTGTGGCAAGGGAAATTTAGATGGAAACTTAAGGAAAAAATTCTTCGTCAAAAGGGTTGTCAAACACTGGAACAGGAACAGGCTGCCCAGGGAACTAGTTGATACACCATTTCTGGAGGTATTTAAAAGGATGTGACACTGGTTTAGTGGTGAACTTGTCATTCTTAACAGTTGGACTTTACCCCAAAGATCACTTCCAACCTAAAGGATTCCATCTTTCTATGCATATGAGTTGCTTTGATAATAAAAACGATCATGTTTTAATAAACTAAGAGTGAGAGCAAACACTAAATTTAAGAACTGACAAAACACAAACACATTTGGCTTTCCCACCACAGATTCCACCCACGTTAGATGTCAGCCACCATTTGTACAAACAGATACCTCTCACAGGGTGCTTTGAAAAGTGGCTGGGAGCATGCTATGCGCATATGCCTGAACTGTTTACCGTCACTGGAGAATCTACTATGTCCTACTTTATACTTAGAACAAATTAGGGCAATATTTAGAACTATTATGCACCTAGATTTCCTTGAATGAATTCTCTTCTTCCATGTAGATTGTCTCTTCCTGAATCCCTAGAGTTTGAGAGATTTGTAAAGACTTGTAGGGCTTTTAAGACCCTCAAGCGTTTGGGGAAGCTGCAGACAGAACCCTAGCTACAGTGCAGGTCAGTGCTCTTGTGCTTGTGTTCTGACCCCAGGGATCACAACCTTTCCTGAGTCTCTTCAGATTGGTCCTTTGGCAGACTGCACGTGTGACAGTATTGCCAAAAGGAATACATGGGCAGTGGTACTGTTTGATTTTCTAAATTTACCTGTAAAGCCTGTGGATACACAGAATTAGCCAGTAGCACTCTGCTTCACATCTGCTTCACATCTGCCTCATGCTGGCTAACAAATTATGGGGGCTCTTCCAAACCTCCCCTAAGGCCTACTCCTTAGAATTGTACTGAGAAACATCTAACTAAACATGCAGGTTAAAAAGTACTCTAACTGTCCCTCACAATAGAAGACACTTAATTTGGACAAGCACCACAAAATACAGCTTTATTTGGCCCTCTGTAGGTGACATAGTTCAGTGTTCACTCTACTACAATACCATCACAACTGTTCTCTTCTTATAAGCCAAATTTCTCAGAGCCTTCAAACTGCACCATGTAAACTGAGATGGTTTTGAGAATAAATTGGTGATTTGAACAGTCTAGAACATTTATAAATATGTCATTATAATCACTGGGTTTAGTGATGGAAGATATATTTTACAGCCATTTAAAATTTACAATTTCATAAAATCATTAGCATTCCAGGAACTGTTTTTCTCTAACATTTTAAGCAATTTTGATCTTTCATTATTAGGGAAAATAGCAATATATCTAATATTTTGGTCCAAAACATATAGGCAACTTCTTTTTTTTCTCTCCAAAGTGTATTTCCTAAGACAGGCAGGAGGTCCAGTCTTGGAGGTATAGCTTTGAACTGTCTGCTACACTGATCTCAGGACTTGCAATAAGTGTTGCAAATGGAGACATCTTTGCAGTTCCAGAAGCCTGGTATTCACAGCAAGAGTTAAGAAGGGTCTCTTATATAATGTGGAAAAAATATTGTGAGTTTCATAAAAATTTGAATAACACAATAAAAAATAATTGCTCATCTTATTTGCAGAAAAAGGCAGAGGCCACCTGTTAAATTGGTGTTCGGTTATGTCACTAAAGAGAGTTTCAATATCTATGAAGATCTGCACAAAATTCACTCTGGAAAATATGTCTAATTCTGGCACAACCTAAGTTTCAGGTAAGCACATTTGTAATCCCAGCTATGTCCATTTAACACTGTTCGTGTGCATTGTTTCCTGATTTTCTAAAGAATGAACTGTCTGTCACAGTGTCAGCTCCTGACCACGGTCTTAGAACATCTCATCCTACCAAACACCATCTCAGCCCCTCATGTCGATGCTGTCAGGTCCACATTGCTTGCTCAGGGAGTCCCAGTCCCTCTTTGCAAAAAATTCCACTCCAGTGGTTAAAAGAGCAGGGAAAAAGGAGGGCCTGAGGATATTATTTGATTATGTGACCAGGGCTGCTGAAGCTGGCACCAGCTGGCTCTGGTTCCAGGTACAGGCGTTACTACTGGAATGACTTCCTGTGCTATGCATGGTCGCTTCCTCCCAGCCCAGAACCCCCAGCACAGGCTGGGAGCAGACACAGGCAGAAGCAGTCACATCCTTCCCCGGTTCAAGCAGTTGCTCTTCTCCTTTATGAAAAACCAAGGCTATTCTCCACATTGGCTCCAGCTACAGGCCACCACTAGGCCGCATTGACACAGTTACACTGTGTATGTCACGACAAAGTGACGACACTAATCCAATCAAGATTAACAAAACATAGCATAGAACTTTTTTTTCCCTCCAAAACAAACCAGGCAGCAGCATTCCAGTGTCTGAGAGACATTGTGCTAATGGGGTCCTTCATTCTCCTAGTGGGGGAGAGGTAGTGAATAGAGAGCCATGCAGCAGCAGACACAAGGGTTATTGATGTGTCAGAAGCCATGGAAGTGCTAAATTAGTGGTAATCAATAATCTTGCAGATTGTTTCCAACCTAAATGATTCCATGCTTTTACAATCCTACATGTATATGCTTTCTGTTATGCATACAAAAAATATATTGTTTGTATATTATTTTGTATACTATATTTCCTACACTGAATTATCTTAAATAAACATTTTGTTACTACTTCCCATGTATTGACTGGTCCTATTTTCCTCAACATCATATCTAAGAACAAAATCATCAACAACATAAAGTTAGTATAAGTTTTTTCTACTCACCAGGAAGACTAAGGGGATCAAGGTTTCAGCACAGTTGTTTCACATAAATACATGCAACTGCCTACTTTGACCTGGTGAAATTTCCTTTCACTCTACACTATCTTGCCCCTTACTTATCAGACCATGGTTATGGATACTGGTATATGAAAATTCAGAGTTATTTCACTTACTCAAGTTAATTACTTACTTCAGAACCAAATTGATAGCAATATTAATTATAATAAATAGTAGTAAATTTTATATTCTTAATCCACAACAGCAGATGACCATTCAGGAGAAGTAATACAGGTTCACTGGTATAAGAATAATAACTCAAAAACAGCTTAAAACAACATATATGAAGGTAAGTGAACTAATAATATTCATTTGATTGAGTATAAACTCATGGTCCCCAGGGCTTACATATTTTGATTATAAATTATCTTTTTATAGGCTGGGAAGTCATTTCAATCAATCTTAGTTTTCTTTCTGACATTGGAGTAACTCCAAACTATTTCTAAAAAGCACTAGAACCAAAAATCATCACAGCACCACAAGAAAAACAAACTTCCATTGGTTTAAACCATATCAATCATTTTAAATTTGTCTCAAAACTTCAATGGGTTAACTTTTGCAGATCAGACAGTCTTTAACCTGCAGCAGACAGCATGAAACTGGCATAAGGTCTGTATCATGTGCTTCACTTAATTCAACAAAAACGCAGTCATGCGCCCACACTTGATCCAGATCAAATATGCACTCATTGTGATCCAGCACGCAAATCTGGTATTGGACATGAAACCATGGCCTTATATGACAGCCCAGCTTTAGATATTTTGCAGATTTCATTGACAGTTTTTTCAGAAGGCATGTTTTTTCCTTTAACTTATCCAAATACTTATAGGAGCTGTGCTGTTGTTTTCCACATAAATCATTAAATTTATGTATATGAAACACAAATTCAGAAAAAAAAAATCTGCATTCCCATCACAAAAAAATTGAGTCATCCCTGAAGGGCTGTAGATGTGTGATTGTAATCAATTTAAATAGCTTAAATAAATGTCCAAAGTTGAAACCATATCAAATTATAAATTGAAACAATCAAAAAATTAGAAATCTTACCTTTTTCACTAACACTTTCACTTTCAATCTCCACATCATCACAACTTGTATATTCTGGAGTGGAGGCCAATTCTTCTTCTGAGCTACTTAATGAAACCTGGCGCATTTTGCCTCCTTTTTTCGTTTTATGGGGCTTTGGTGGTGGAGGTCTGACAGACTCAGACTGGTCTGAGCTGAGTGAATCATTCCGTAACATGGTCTCCATCTTTTCACGTTTTGTTTTCCGGACAGCAGAACTGGGATCCAAATGGTGCTGTTTCCTTAAAGAGTCAGAGCGCCGCATGTCTGGTCTTTCCAGAGGAATTGGACTCCTCCTAGGTGTAGGAGGGCTATGATTTGTGGTCCTCTGACGATTGGGACTGGGTCCCTGAGCCTCTCGAGTTCTTTCCATAGAGTATGAACGTTGGCTTTCCATGGCAGCCCTGCGCTCAGACACTGACCTTTGTCTTGATGGCCGTTCCATCCTGAGCATGGACATTCGAGAATCTTCCAACTCTGTATTTGCCAGTGAGACATCGCTATGTCTCCGTTCATGACGTGCTCGGGACACTTCAGCGTGGATACGCATTTGTTCCTCATACGGCTGTGGCTTGACTGGATAACGAGCCAAATTAGGATCACTTCGGTATCGTGCCTGGTATTCCTCTTCCCTCCTTTGCCTTTCATATTCTTCCCTGCTTTGTGCATCTTCATCTTCTACCGGATACTCCTTGGAGCGCCTGCGGCTCCTTCTGTTGGAATCTCTGTAATCACCCAGTTCAGGTTCTTCATATAACTGAGGCCCACGCTGTGACCGCCTATCTGAATAATCTGATGGTGACCTGGGCATCGCACTGTCTGATGTAGCATACTGTGAATATTCGTCCCTCTCGTCCCTTTGGTCGTATCTTCTGCTCTGTTCTCTTGATATTGAAGGGCTTCTTTTCCTAAATAATCATGGCAAGAAAGCAGAAATAGAATTCTGTCAATATTTTATGTAGCACAAACATACAGTTAATGCTAGTTAAAAGAGAAAATGACCAGCTGATGGAAAAAATATTCTGTTCATTACACTTCTTTGTGAATGTGCTGTCACATTTTCTGTACTAAATTGAGGGAAGCATGTCATGCTATAAATCTGCTTATGGTGCACAGTTTGAATAAAAAACTGCTTTGAAGGAAAAATGCTAACATAACTTTATAAAATATAGAATACAAATACTTGGGCTACTTTGTAGTCATGACTGCTTTACAAGTACCAAAATGTTATAATCCTTTGTAATCATTTTACAACAATATAACTTGATCATATACTTCTACTTCATAGAGTTGTATAATCACCATGGAAATTAGGGCTAGAAGGATCATTCAGTTAGTTTACTCTTTTAGCAGCTGTTATTGCTCAAAAACACACATTTCAGTTCCCATAAAACTATAATTTGTGCCAAGGGCAGAAAATAGACAAAGATTCAATGGTAGCACTTGTCTAAATCAGATGAAATCAGAAGTCCTGAACTCAGAAAACAAACCACTTTTTTGTGTTGTGAAGGGAAAAAGTTTCAATGTGATGCCTGAACTGAGAAAAGAATTCTTCCCATCTCTATAGGGATGGTAGCAGTATTAGTCCAAGCATTTGAGCAAGATAAATACCAGAATGGAGTTCCTGTGCCACATAAAGCATTGACTTTTTGATGTCATTGACACCATCTAGCTATAGACAACTACTGAGGCTTCAGAGGACGGAGGAAAAAGAGTTAATAAATATTCTTTCCTGACACTGGCAAGTGATAGATTGAAGCATGTGATTCATTTATATGTAATATTTTCATAAAGGTGTGTCTGGAACATACAATGAATGCTATGTTTTCTGTTTGACACGACATTGTTTGCTATGTGATTAGAAAGGATCAGTTAAGTAGGAAAAAAAACCAAACTGGATCTTCAAATTGTGCCTTTATCAGTCCTTACAGGGTAATAAGCATGTAAAATGCTACTTTCCAGACATGTCCTGATTCATGCTTGGCTTTTCACCCTACACAGATCTGCAGAAAACTGAAGCAAAGATCCCAGAAAAAAAGAGACTGAGAGGTGGATCTTCTCTGGGATAATGTAGATCAACTCAAACTTTAAGTAATAAAAACAAAAATGAGAAGCGATTTTTGTGTTGTTACTCCTTTCTTCTTGTATTTATTTTTACCTTCTTAATTCAGATCCCTATTAAAATGTTTTCTACACTCACAAAATGACCATGGATTCTGAAGGGCAGCCTTGCTGGCAGCAACCAGGAGATCCTGCCTAGTGTTTAGAAGGACAGGAAAAAAGGTGAGCAAATACAAAGCCCTGTTGTTGTCACAGTTACCCTAGAAGAAGAAAGGAAGCACTTCAACTTGGTGAAGGGGAGAAGGAGAAAGAGGTTCTCCTTGGTGCACAGGAAAGCATAAAGGGCTCTGTCTATCTGATAAGAGAGATAACATTCTTTTCACAGCCAGGAAGGAAATGCGGTCTCTTATGCTCAGCAAGGGAAAACCACAAGTGTCAATCAGAGTGCGCATGGCATGTGGGGTGACTGGCAAACTGGCATCCTGTACTGTTTCAGGTACCATACAGAATTATTAAACTGTGCTTGAAAGATTTAGACCCAGTATTGACTTTTAAATAGTAAAGTACTTCAGCTTTGCAACGGCATCTACAAATGAGAAAACTAATTCAATCTTGCAAAAATGAAACTCTTTGTGTGAAGCATGACAAGTTCTATAAGCACCCTGTAGGTGCCTATTTATTTACACTGAAGCTAAGATGTCCTATCTGTCTTGTTACAGTGGTGTGTTAGTACCAGCACAAATTATAACCTCTGTAAGTTTTAAAATATCTCTATAGATCCTGCTGCTGGGGACTCAACTGGAATGGCTCTAATGTGACATGAACAGCATTTCAGAAGGCTAAAACCAGACTGGCCAATGGAAAGGGACAATTAGAACAACAGAACTACCCAAACGCAGACAGTTTGCAAAGACATAAAAGCTTCATTCAGACATTAGATGCAAAAGTGCTTTAAGGAAGATAAATATTTTTTACTTAAATACTTCAGATGATGAAAATTATGCCACATCCCAAAATAAGTTGTTCCAATAGCAAGTTACCCAATCCCTGAAAATTTCTGTCATGGCTATCGCAAAAGTTTGTATAACTTCCCCTCCCAAGTTGTGCCCCCCACATAGGAAAAATCTGCACTCATCAGATACAGGCATTCATTCATTCATGTGAATCTCATCACAAGGCTGAGATAAATACATGTGCACATGAAATGTACACATACTGTACTGTTAATACTCACACCGTATATACTCAGTCTATATAACCTACAGATCATGTGTCTTCAGAGCCACATTTTTTGCATCAATTTGATCCTCCAAAGCATTAAAACACTCTATTACATATGGTTTATAGGCTCAACTCCACAATGAAGGGTGTAACACGCAAAGCCATACAGATTCTAGTTTGACAAATTTCATGTGTGCCTTGGAGCAGTCTAAGTGTACACACGCTTCTGTATTAAACATCTACATACTTGTATCTACAGCAATACAAACAGCACAACAGTAAGAATTTGTTTAGCTACAGATAGAAGATTATATAAACACACACAAAACGTGTGTGTGTGTATATATACATATAAATAAATTAATATATCACTCCATGTCACAATGACCTCATATGGATGAAATCTTCTGCTGTTGACATGATGGCTATGATGTCATGGGGGAAAGAAAGGCTGAGGGGGATAAAAAGCTGGATTTCTGTATAAGTAAAAACATTACTCTAGACTTATTGCTGAGGAAAATGTATTTATATTAAGAAAACACATCATCAGAGTAACAGACACATGACTTACTAAAAAATACACCTATTTTTTCTAGCATGAACTATGTAAATGAGAGGAGGATGTGTTGATTTAGCATTATATTTTTATATCACTTGCACAGACATTTTCTAACCTCATGTGCTACATTTACTACAAACTGTCATTTTCCTTCCTCCATTTAAGACATAAATATAGGAAACCATCTATGGCTGACAGTAATGTGAAAAGCAGCTGCGTCTTCAATCTACTCCAACCTTTCATGAAGGAAAAAGCTTTGCACAGCTGCCCTGCATGTGGCAACTACTAGAGCACATGCAAGAAAAAGGACTTACCTGAAAATATAGTGCTTTTATTCAGAGAAAGCAGCCTGATAGAAAAAAGGACCTGATTTTATACCTGACCTATGTTGACTGATATTATCAAACCCCCTTTCTAATTAATTTCATTCCTGTTGAGGTCATCTAACTTCACTCCTGAAGTTACTGAACTAACCAGAAGTTGTAGTCCTGTCTATCAGAAATAAATTAACTGTATCTGTACACTTGATCAGCCAGAAACATTCTGTCAGGAGAGGGCTCATCCTGCCCTGCAGTCACTAGACTCTTAGTATAAATGTGTCATTCTCTTTACTGGTCATTGCAGCGCAATTAGACCTGCTTTAATATTCAACATTTTTTTAATTTTAAAAATACCTGCTACATACAGACTTGTACAATGAATGCAATACATTTTAAATCACAGTTATGAAATCACAGTAGGAGGGAACTAGTACTGATGAAAACTTGTGGCCTGTCCCTACTATCAAAAATCTGCTGCTATTTTTAGATCACTAGCTAATTCTCACTCACTTTCATGAGCATCTTTTTAATCCATTTCTCACCATTAACTACCTGGAAGATATCTCAATAAAACCCTTTCATCAAGTACCTCCAGTGGGATCCACCATGGAAAATGACTACTCCTGCCTTTCCAGGACTTCCCTGGAACTTTAAAAGCTAAGTGAACTTTAGGGGTGTGATATGACTCTCCAGCTGACAGCTGAACTAAGCACTGTATCTCTTGTCAAAAGGATTATCACCTTTTCTGAAAACGTCTCCAGGCCATTGTGATTGCTGCTTGTTTGAAACAACCATAAAATAAAATCTCTATTATAGTTAAAAAACTCTAGAACCTGCAAAAATCTGTCAGGCACATTGTACAAATGATTTTTTTTTCAGATACAGAATATGAAACATATTTTTTCCTACTTGTTTTTTATTGTGATTTATCAATACATGATATTTGGTCTTTTAATAAACAACCCATAACCCTACACTGACGGAAACCTTATTTGCAGCGCACTACAGATATCACTAGTATTACGGAAAAGCAAATAGCTTGACTGTAATCTGTACTCCTGCTGATAAAGTTAAATTATTCAACTCCTCCACATCACAATAGACTTAAGTGTTTAAAATATAACATAGAAGAATATAAGACAGCTATTCAGCTTTGATGGCTGTGATTTCCATAATGGAACTAAATATCTTGAAAGTCTTTGACATTCATTTATATTCTTCCTTAAAGAGAAAACACTCTTCTGCTTTGATTCAGGTTTTAGAAAATTGGCCCAAATGTACTGTAGAAATGGAAATTTAAAAAAATAAGTATCCATCACATTTCAGAAGTCAGAGACATGAAAAAACATTGTAATATGAAAATTATTTATATCACTGTCAAACCTAGATGTCAGAGCCTCCTGCTAATAATCCTTTTCTCAGACTAATAGAATACACACTTGAACTGGGGAAAACTTTCATGAAAATATCATTCTAAAGTTGTGTCTGACTACCTGAATCAAATCGCATTTACTTGAAAAGTATTATTTACCAGAAGCTTTGGATCAATTAAAAAATTATAATTTGGGTCAATTAAATAATGGTCTCAGTGAGCCTGAGCCATCAGCTACTTGAAAACTGAATACTGGCTATCTACTTGTAAGACCTAATTATAATTTACTAAACAATACTTCAAAATTTTGTCCTCTCTTTCCTTTAAATTATCAAGGAATAAAGTTGAATGGAAAATTAAAACTGAAAATATCTCTCCTGCACATACTGTAATTTTGCTTAACTCAAAATTTGATCCTTTCAATACATAAAAGAATAATTCAGAGAAGGCAAAAATTGAAATTTTCCACCAGAACTTTGTCACAAAAGCGATGCAAGATACAGGGCTTCTTGTCAGAGACCTCATCAAATGCACTGAACACAACTTCCTCTTTCCTTTACTATATGGCTCCTGTCAGGGAAGCTGCATATGTTGGTCCCTGAGTGATCATTTAAGAGTAGCTCTACTATCTGAAATTTTGTATTTCTATGTGTTGTATTCAACAAACAGTCAAGGCACCTTGCCAAACAGTTTCCAGGCTGCCAGGAGCTGAGCTGAACACACTCTGGACGTTGTACCCAAAGCCCCATGAGTGCAATGAAACCAGAAAACTTACGGTGCAACTTTAAGATCTGCCTGCCTTTCACAGGGAGGGTTCTACTCTCTCATTTAGGAAAGCATTTCCACAGACTTCCTTTGCCATACTGAAAATTCTGCAAAATTTTTGGCGGTGGGTTTAAGAGGCTAGCTGGCAATGATTTAACTTTTCATTCTCTGCTTATAACTTCTGCTTTTGCTGAGTCATACTGTACAAGAGAATTCATTTTGCACATTCTTCAAAGCAGCTATGGCTACCTTATTGAATAAAGAGGGATTTTTTTTTACTTCTAAGCAGTTCCAGTTTCCATGAGGATCCTTCTTTACAGGTTCTGTATGCTGTCTAGTTTTATACTAGATTAATCTTATGATTTGTCAGTTCCCTCTCCTTAGTTTCTCACCTCCTCAAAAAAAGGAGATGAATGTAAGCAACCAGTGCACAATTCACAGGTTAATTAATTTAAACAGCTTACTTTGATACACAAAAAAGATATTTATTTTATTTGACCAAAATGTTTTTTAAAAAATTGTTCTGAAATACATCTAACACTCACGAATCTAAGGGATACACTAGGTAAAGCTCATGTGGGAATACTTCATTTCTCATTTCAGCCGTGCCTTGCAATTTTATTTTATAGAAACTATACTTTGAACCATTAAAATACATTCCAGCTAAATATCCCCAAAGAATATGAATTAAGTTTACAATGACAATTATAAAATTTACTGAAGCATGTGACTGGTAGAGCAGATGTTGATCTCTACTAGATTTTATCTGAAAATATGAATTCACTGACTGCAGGCTTGTATCAACAGAATAAAAGGAAATCTTTAGTAACAAAATATTAATATAATTAAAGTCACCACTGATAACAATTTTGCTTTGAACTTGACTGCAGAAACATATGAAACAACACATTTTTATTCTATACAAGTAATTCAGCAAAAATTCAGCATTGCAGCAGGGTTAATGTATGAGGAAAAGAGTTATAACATGGAAAAAATGCTGAACAAAAGAGGTGATTTTAAGTATCAGTTGCTAATCTACAAATACTTAGGTAATACATTTGTTTCACTTTTTTTTTCCTTAAATCAAGAACATTGGAGATAGAAAAATTTGACTAATATTAGAATTTATTTTGTCCTCCTTTAGTTTGCCTGTGTATTCAGTAGCCCTTAAATCATATATGATTTTAGAGAACTGCAAACAGCAAAATAAAACAACTAGATTTTACTCTAAGTGTTCATTTGGATATATTGATGAATGCTTACCTCTTAAAAATAGGTTAAACGTGCTAATATTTTTCTTTATTTCTACTTCTGAACATTTTCAAAATTAATATTTTGCTAATTATCTCCACTTAATAGATAAATAAGCAGTATTGCACCTTTTCTCTCAGTAAAAAAAAATCTCAAAAAAAAAAAAAAAACAATAATAGACAGCAAATTTATTAGATTGGTTTCAAGAATAATTGGTAAGAATGGTCATTCTTGTTATCTGCATCAGTACTGACTACAGAAATCATTTACAGGAGGGTGGAATCAATTAACAGCTGTCTAACAGCAGGATTCAAATTAGTTTAAAACACATGGTGTTAAAAGAATAGTAGGTCACAGAAACACTAACATAAGAATGAGTAAATGTAATACTGAACTGTTACTAAGAATTATAAATTGTATAAAATAAAAACATTTAAAAATTCTACATATACTATTTTTATTAAAAGAAATACAATGTTTCAAGAATTATTTCTATCACAGAAAATAGAATATAATTTAAGAAACTAAATTAAAGGAAAGCAGAAGATTTTGTTAAAGATAATATTCACATATATCTGAAGCACAAGAAAAAGCTTTTCATTACATTCATTGAGGTTTTTACTAATGTAAAAAATATCTCCCTAATCACCCTCCAGAAGAACATGAAATGCTGAGCATTAGACATTGTTTTCACCCAAAAAATTCTACATCTTTCTTCCCTGGTTTACCTTTTGATCAGCCACTGCACATCTGGGAAGTAGGAAGCCTCAGGTTCATGAGAATACATCAATTTCTGTTCTCGCTAGCGCTTTCATTTAATCCTCTAGGTTCAGTGAAACCATATAAACAGTCGAGATACAATTTTTTAGGTATGTATTTTACAAACCCTACCCTTCCGCCAAAATGCACTTATAAAATATAAGGCGTCTAGGAAAAAAATAAAGTTTAGTATCTGAAACAACAGCAATCAATTCAAGTCAGAGAGCTGACCCAGTGGGAAGCTATTGAGAGCATGAGAGGAGTGTTATAGTTTAATGCTGTTACCATGTGCTGTATATAGCTGGAGGTCAAGTAAGAATTTACCCTATAAGGAGGATTATGGTACTTAGCTGATTAGTGCCTTGCTACAGTACTATTGCCTACAAATGTACATGCTGGTCAGGACATTTCATTTAAACTATTTTTAAAATTGTGCAGGTCCAGTATTTCATGTTTCAGTGATACTAGTTCCAGCATTTTCTTTATGTTCTAGGTCTCCAATTATGTTATGCAATATCTATACTTTTAGTTCGTAAGAAGTCAAATTTTGGCAAATTTTCAACTCTTAAGCTAAAATAGTTGTGGCATCTATTTCAGTCTGATGTGCTGCACATACCATAAAACTGAAAATATTTTTTCTTACAAGTGAAAATTAATTGACTAATTATTTCCAGAAACAGTCATCAAAATTCACATTCAAAATATGCTGAAAATGTGAAAATAATAGAAAGCAAATGTGCATCTTCATTTGCCTTAAATAAACAATTAAGATATTTCCCTACAGTTTTCTACCTATGCAAACTAGATCACAAATACATTATGTTTAATATAAAGCACCAACCAAATCTGATTGCAATATATTTAAGCCATGATAAAGTAGCATGACATGGGAAAAATAAAGAGTTAGCAGATACCTAGATTGTCTCCATCTCAATAATAGTTCAGATTCCTAGGAAAGGCATTCTGATATCGAAGCTGATTTGCTCAGCTATCACAGAGAATAGATCATAAAAGACTTCATCTATACATCGTTTCATTTAATTTTGAGTCTAATCTTTTTTGTTTCAGTTTCTTACCGCAGGGGTTGTTCAGCAGGTGCTTTTACCAGCAGCAGAAAGTATCCTGCTTCTTCAAAGGAAACCTTTAAGTTTGATGACAGGGAGAATTTTTTTTCAAAGAAACAATCCATTATGTGGGTATTATCACCATTACATAAAAAAAAATAAAGCTATCTCAATAATGACCAAACTAAGAAAATATCAGGGACATGAACTGTCATTTGAGAATTGTTTTCCCTAATAACATCTGGAGGCTGTTTTGGACTGTTGAACTTATAAAACTCTAACTTCAGTAATGAACTTGAGTCAGAACAGTATTCTGTTTGTTCTCTCTCACTTCATTGTGTCCACAATTCCAATATAAATGTGATATCATGGAATGAAATTTAGTTTTAAAATATCTCTATGATTCATATTTCAGTCTGGAAAAGATTAAATAGATCATACTGAGCTGTTTTGATGCCTCCATCAAGCAAGCATAAAATAACTACTGTGAAAATGTCCAGTTTCCTCAGTAATGGGAGGTAAAGTCCCATTATTAAATCTAGTGAACTAGATCAGTGGTGGCTCATCGATGAATGATGGGCTGTCTGTACCAGCTTCTCCAAGACCAAACTGTCAGGGTAAATGTGTTCCTGCTAGGGAACGTCAGCTGGACCACTATGGAATGAGATAGGTGCATTCAATAGCTCTTGGAAATTACCATGGTACATAAAATTTAAATTTCTGGTTCAACTGTCATTCTCTACATACTGGTGACACAGGATAAAATGTCTGTATTTTGAAGTAGCACCTAAGTCTATCATAGAAGCAGACCACAAGTTTAGAGAAAAATAAGTTGTATTTCTGTAAAAACGATAGCACCTGTATTATGTATTGGTAGGACATGATTTTGCAATGTTTTTTAAGGAAAAGAACTTTCTCCACAGTAGGTTAAGCAGTGGGCTCCCAGTCCACAGCTGTTACAAACCAAACTGCCCAGGATCAAATGGTTATGGCTTGTTAGGCAGAGCTCCTTCAGTTCAAAGCCCCTCAGGCAGGAGATAAGGATGGAAAACATGCCTGTGCTGCTGGGTTTTCAGAGACACTATCTGAAAAATTTCCCACCACACTACCATGCAGTAACAACCTCACATGGGTAATAACAGCCTGGTTTCTGAAACATCAACAGGTCAAAGAGCCATCCTCAAATACTCAGTTCAAAACCCTGATGTAAGTATTTCTACCAGCATGACTTTGTTTTTCTGCAGTGCTCAGACCAGCTCTGGATATTCACCCCTTTTATTCTCTTATCACCTGTTAGAGATGTCTGCTCTAGAGCAAGCCTTCCCTAAAAGAGGCTCAATATGAAGCCTTCTAAAGAATAAAATACATTCATGGATGTTTGCAAAAATCCATATGGAAGATCATTATGTACTCTAGAAAGTGTGTGGAAGCGAACACTTGAAAGTGAAAAGGGTAACCTGGCAGCTTCGCAGCTTCTATACAAAAAGGTAGCACCCAGTTAAGATGACAAGAGTACAAATCACATGGAGGAAAATAGCAACCACTTCTAGCAGGAAGCAAAACAATATTGAATAGTCCTTATAGAACCACTAGAAACACAACAGCAATGAATAGAAGTCACTGAAATACATAACTATGTTTCTTCAAAGACAGTTGTGTGGAAATCTAAGGCAATTTAAAATGAAACAACAAAAATAAACTGCATCTTATAACATAAACTAGTCCATAGATGTATTCTACATTCTACTGCAATGAAGATAGACTTAGTTACTCTACTTTTACTTCTAAAATAAAATGCCAGCTTTTTATATTCCACAGGAGAAATGAATGCTCATCTTGTAACTTCAACCATGTATAAACATCCCAACTAATTCATGCATTACAGTTCCTGTCACCAACATTATCTGCTTTACTCAATAAGCAGAATTCTACAAAGTCAAATGATGAAATTCTAACTGAAGTTCAGGTTATGTATTGGCAGATTTTTTGACATAACATTGGTTACTTTTTCCATCGATTACAGGATTTTTAGAAAAGGAATGAGAATAACCAGAGAGCCTGTCAATACCAACTAGACTCAAATGGCAAATAGCTGACAAACACTGAGAGGTTTATGCAAAAATTTTGCAGGTTCTCAGCACTTTCAATAACACATTACGAATGTTACAGAACACACTCAGTAACTCAGTCTTAAGCAGAGTGTAATCAATCAGCTAAGGCAACAGAGAAAGGAATAAGAAAAAAATAACAGAAAGAAAAAAGTAAAGTATAATGATTTAAAGGCATTTTGTGAACGCACTAAATCTTTTCAAGACTAATGATGACTTCTTATCTCTCAGTTAGTGTTATTGTCAGATTTTGGGGACCAGTAGTATGTTTTAAGTTAAACTTTACTTTCATTGTTGACCCAAACACAAAAGGTTAAATGTTTGCTCACTGAAGCACTTTTCCAGTATGAGATCAACTGGGTAACAGGCTGGGGAGCCAAGCTATAAAAACTATTCAAAATGCTTGAGTTGACAGAGCAGAAAATGATAATCAAATTTCAGTTATTTAGTTTCTGTAATTTAAATGGTCAAAATAGATAGTTGGACAGATCTGACTTTTACAATTAGCAAAGACTATTTCATGGTATATAGTAATTTTGAAATGCATATTGAGATGAACTAACACAAAACAGTTACAATATTAACAGATTCATATATAACAGTGAGAAAAGAGTAACCATGATCAAGTAGTTTGATTTCCTTCCTCCTGGATGCTTTTACAGAAATGATATTAATGCTGGATATAAATGAAACTTTTCTGAGAAGGAAAAAAAAATCAAATTAAATTCCTTCTATTTGGCCTTACAGTGGCACCAAGCTCATTTACCCTCATCATTAGGGAGATATTTCCCACAGCAGTGGATTAGATTATTTTGGTTAATATGGATGATAGGCTATTAAAAGTACAACCTGAAGAACTGTTACATTTCCAGTAGCTGGCCATTTTCCACTACTGCAAGTCCTGTAGCAACGTGAGAAAAACAAAATCTATTCTGTTGGAATTTTGAGTTTGATTCATAAATACATATAAATTTGGGGTAGAGGGTGGAGGGAGAGGCAGAGAAGAAAAGGTAGTAGATAATTATAGCCATGTTAGAAAATTCTTGCAGCAGATAAAAAAAGAGTTAAAATACAGGAAAATTCTTAAGAGAATTATCATCATCCATACTTCATAGAAAAGAAACGGTTTTCTAAGGTCAAGGTTTTGAAAAGTGGACTGAGAGATATTACTGGGGTAGAGGCTATGGACATCACTTCTTTGGCCCCTTTTTGCTTTTTCAACTAGATCCATTATCTTCAAAAACACATTAGAAACTCTCTGTTAAATGGAGAAGTCAGGTGCAGTTCCTGATCAACAGAGTGAAGGCTAAAAGCTGACATTAATGATACAGAGGCATTTTCTAGCTAGCATTTTCCCAATATTATCAAAATACTTGGCATATGAGGAAAATTTTCACTTTAGAAAAACCATAAGTGGTATTTGATTGGTTTAACTGAAAGTAGAAACTTTACCTTGACTTCAAAAAGGTATTCCATGTTATAAAAATACAATATTAAAACCTACATTTCATTTCAAAACTAGGGGAACATTATGACTTATTTTCTCTTCCTCATTCATTTAAGCTAAGAGGGAAGCATTTTATTCATGCTTTATGATGTAAGAGTGCCTTGCCATGCTAATTGTTCATTCTGCACTTGCACTTGTGCCTTGTGATGTCTGTTCCACTAGGCCATTAATTACCTACATCAAAATTACATTGCACCAGCATTAGCTGGGAGAGGATTGTTCCTCCCAGTGCACCATACCCAGAGACCTGCAGAGACAAGTTCCAAGGCAGATTCACCGACTCTGCTTCAACATTATAAGGTAATGTCAAGCGGAAATTTTTTACACGAAAATATGAGAAAAAAGACAAACTTCTAAAGTCATTAGGAATAACAAACATTTCTGTAAGACAGAAACATAACATGAAAAACTTGTTCATACCAAAGAGATTCAACATTTTGCAAGACATTATGAACAATCTTTGTCAAGCACCATCAAAGATCGAGGCTCACAAGCAAAGGCTGGTCCAGAAAAATACTTCAGGACTTTGCAAGTCTGGCAACTATATAATTCATCCTAATTCACCTTAATGCAAAATTCTTTTTTTTCTCTTTCTCAACATTTTCAGGTCAGGTCAACCTAACATTAGAAAGGCAACGTTGTTTCACTGACTGCAAATGGTAATTTTCTGTTCAAGAATTCTGGTTTTAAAAAAGAGACTTTAACTTGTACAAGAACCAGGACTTGAAGATTTCGTTTTAGATTATCAAAGATAATGGATCTATTCATCACATAAAATAAAATTATGAAAGATTTTAATAGAGACAATGAGATGATTGGCATTTTATGCAAATTAGGTACAAACAGGGGGACTATAAATACTGCAAGAACCTGGACTGGGAATTGCTATTATCTTGAAAATACATAGACATATGCATTTCAGTGAAGTGGACTAAAATGCTTGCATTTATTAATTTATATGGGAGGTGTAGGTCTTGCAATCAGTATTGATCACTAGTTGGTACACTGGGCAAAGAATTTCATAAAGGTAAATTTTTAATCTAAGGAAGTTGTACCCAAAAAGATAATGAAATTGTGATTAATAGCAATTTGAAAAAAATCCCGAACTGTAAATTGAGATTACAGCTTTACAAATACTGCCTACAGAAGTAAAAATAAAATTTAAAAAAAAAAAAAAAAAGCAGCCAGTGCTAGGAAAGATGGACACAAAATAAAATGCAAACCAGGGTATTTCTAATCTAAGTTTCTAACATTTAATCCTCTGTAATAATAATGCCTGTTAGAAATAAGAAGGGATGTTGTACATTCTACAGGAGCTAAAATTTGCTCGGTGTAAGTACAGGCTAAGTACCTGGGCAGGAACAAATCATGACACTCTTTTATTTAGTTGCCTAAACACATGCTCAGAAATATTCCGGCTTTCAAATGTTCCTTATCATTCCCACTCCCAAGTTTTCAAATATAATTTTTAGGCTTTATATGATTAGGATTGTTTGTCCCTTACTGTTCTTTCTTGGAATGGATATTGCCCTAAAGAATCTTCTGGTCTGGAACAGGACAGCATTTCTTGCCAAAGGCACCTTCTTGTCTATGAACTCAAAGGAAAGGAGGGAGTTAACTGAGAAACTTATGTCTTAATCAGCCTTAGACTAGCAACAAGACAATAATAAATTACTGCTGACCTTAAAAAAAAACAAAAGCAAACAAAAGACACACACACACACAAAAACAACTGCTCACTTTGTCTCTCAAAAAATACGGGGGTGGTCAAGATTAAGAATTCAAGATCACAAAGGGCCTTATGATGTATACTCACGAACTCTTTAATTTTCAGTAAATCTCCTTGATAGAGTTTAACAAGAAGGAGCACAAGTCTCCATATTTCACTGTTTATGGCAAGCTTGCAAGTGTCTGAAAATGTCTCTGTGGCGATTATCTAATAAAAAATGGGAACAACTGCATGAGTTAAGTTAGGAGAAGTATATCAGCACTAGGAACCCCAACAAAAATTCTCATATAAGCAGCCTTCAGGAGTGAATAACAACAAATTATTTTGATGAGGACATGTGAAAAAGCAGTGTTATAGCCTGATTCCATGACCGAGCTCAAGCGCCAGCTTAGGAGGGGGTTTTTAATATATATTACATCCAAAGATCAAGCGACAATTAATCCTCTGGACTTCTTCCTTAAGCTTGTTGACTATTAAAGGGAGCTTCAACTCACACTTGATTTCCTTTCCTGATCCCCTTTGCTGTCAAGCTACCTGCTGTCTAACAGTAATTATGCTAGTTTCATGAAGCACACCAAGACATAAATACTCCAAATATTCTCATTTGTTTTGGTGTCTAAGACCCAAACATGGGTTTCTTCCAGCAACACAATCTGCCCGCACATTTTATTGCAAAACTTTTCTTCTCATGCATTTTTTAAACTTTCCAATTCATTTTATGTCTTCTATCTGACAGGCATACTGAGGCACATAATACCAGGTGGCAAAAGAGAAAATTAAAAGAAATCCGCCTTATATAGATATATTGGTCATACTTTAGTTAGTCTTCCTGAATCCACACGTATTCCCATTCTTTGCCAACAAAAGTACTTTGTGACCTTGGTTAAACCACAATATTTCCAACACGAGGGATCCAGGATCTTAGACCATTTTTTAAGAAGAAGCATTTAGCTTTCAGATGCAGCGCTGTGAATCAGATCTCTTCCATCAGAGAAACTGTTTGCAAATCAGGCCTTCCAATAAAGTATATTTTTAATGCATTTGTCTCCAGACCATTTTTCTGACAAATCATACTATTTTTCTGGATTATCTTTTATGACGCCCCATTCTGAGGTAGGCAACAAAAAACAGGCATTGGATTGAATGGTATCTCTCCATATAAACAGGACTATGCAGGTTTTTCTCAAGCAATGATTCAAGATCATTATGGGGAGAAAAAGTAAAACACACTGATATAAGAAGTGGATAATAAGCAAATAAAAAGATTGAAAACAGCAATTTAAATTAGAGAAGTCCCAGAATTCTTGGCTGGAGGCGACTCCTGTGATTTTTTACAGTAAGTAGCACACTGAGGAATATTGTTACAATTACTCTCCAATTTCTAACAATTACTTTTACAGCTAAAAATATTTAACATGCTATCTTCATCATTCTTATGCAATATTGCATGGAGTGGTGCCTAGCCATGAACACAATTCAGGTGAAATCACAACACTTAAGCAATGCCTCCAATGCTGCAACTGTATGAGGAAGTTTCAATGCTTGTGGCCCATATTCTCTTGTATGGAAACCAAGATGCATATGAAACCAACACACACATACTCTGATTAGAAGAAACACTTCATTCTTCTGAATTTGTTACTTTAGTAATGGACGAAAAAGAAGTAAGTCCATGGCAAACACAAAGCCTTTATTTTAGAATTTAGATGGAAAATGCGAACTATAAGAAGGATATATGATTCCATCTTCACCAAAAAAAGCTACTGTGCAGTCAGAATGTGACCACAGATTACTCCTCAATGCCTTCAGCACAAGAAGGAATGGAAAGATAGAAGAAAGAGGGAAGAATACATCTGCACAACTTCAAAGAGAAGGCTGTAGAAAAATAAATAGGAAGAGAAGTCAAAGAGTATGTGCAGCATAATACGCACCTACTGTAAATGACATTTTCTTCATTACTTTTGGAGGCCTAGTAAGTGGTTCTAATATCAACAAAATTACTACAGCAAGTAGTCTGAGATTCTCAAAAATGCCTAACATCTCAGTCCATATTTCATGACTTTTCCCAAAACCATTACTTTAAGACAGATAATCATCACCAGAAAAACTGTTTTCCTCTTATTACTTTTATCTCAGCAGAAATGCTGCTCTAGGGGATTTAAAACCTCTTTATAGCTTGTCCATAACACCCAGTAAAATAGCACTCTGAACTTCAGAAATCTATGTTAAAAACTGTTTAAAATAAATGTTTCTTAAAATAATAAGTCCTATTGACCATTTCTTTCTCTCAAAGTAAATTGTAATATAGACAAGCATTAATTACTCTGAACATTCTTTGTGAATATTCAGTATAGAAAATTTATCTAAATTGTGAGTGGTTGAAACAAAAATTTTTCTTCTATACAGACTACTTTTTTAACGATTTTTTTTAAGACTTTATTATACTAAAGAGTAAAAACTACTCTAGCAATTTTCTGTGACTGCAGAACATGCATTGTCTCACCTTTGAAGAATTAGTCATCTATTCCTTGAAAGCTGATGTTCCTGTCACACATATTGTAGTGGTGGTCAATAAAACAGAAGTTATCCAGTCAGGATAACTAGCAGCAGCCAATAAGTTTCAAAGCCTATTTAAAATATAAGTTATTAAATCGAGTCCACTTACTCAGTCACATCCTAAAAATCCAAGATATTTCAACAATATTTAAGACATGATTTTTACAAAAGGAGAACTGACAACAGGAAATAATTATTCCATGTATCATGGGATCTTTTATTGCAGTTGACTTTACTAAAACTTTTCATTGGCTCCTTCCTGTTGTTGTGATAAAAATAAGATAAAAAATAAAATTATTGGTTGAAATTCAAAATGATGTCTTTATAACAAAGCATAATCTGACATTTGTCATGTGTGATCATCTCCTACTGATATCAACAATAAGGTGGCATCCTCTAAAGAAATCCAAACTCTCTAAATCTGGAAAAATAATCTACTAAAAAAACCCTTCCTACTAGGTTAGATTTTCTGATGAAAAGCAGAATGTCAGGGGAAAAGAAATTCTTTATATGGATAACCTCAGCCTTTATTTTAAGTGGCTAAAAGTAAGTATTGGTGGGAAGCCTGACTTTTAGAAAGCCAAAGATATCCAAGAAGACGTAACTTTAATTGTAATTCCAGGCATGAGCAATAAATATTGCCAGTTTTCAAAAGACATCTAGACATCTGTCAGTGTAAGGAAAGCTGCCTGAGACAATGTGCAGTCATGCTGTAAGTTCAATAAAGTTTCAAATCTTTTAACCAGTAGAGTGTTGACAATTCCATCAGACAGTTCCACTGTAAACCAGTTCTCAGGGCTTAAAGAGTTAACATCAAAGCATTTAATAAGTTCATGTTTATGAACTCTCTGGACCACTTTATATAGATTAAGATTTATACTTTTATATAAATCATAATGCTGCTATTTTACCACACTCTGATCAGTAAAACAGGTATTTCTGTTATGTTTTCATAGTGAACACAAAACCAAACATGGCAAGTAAATGTCTTCAGAATTCAAATCTTTTTTCCTAAATCCCAGACTACATTACTTCTGAAATAGAAGACAATATACCAGTGCTTGTAAAACATTTTTGAAACAAATCATGGTAAAATTAAATATGTTATGCTGTTGTAGTTAAAACTGCTTTTATTTTTCTTCTCAGGATCTAATGGGGACATTACACAGGATGCAAAATGACTTCTGGATCAAAAATGTGAGAGGGAGAGATGCTTGCTTATCTACTTTGGAGTATTGCACCTACATTTGTCACTCTTCCAAAGATATTTATATGGAAATTTCTCAATTATCGATGTTCAATATGCCCCTGAAGTATGTTCCTCAGAGTAAGAAAGCCTTGGAAATTTTTGCATGTATTTTCTCTCTTGAAAATCATACTTCAGTGAATTCATTAACTTGAGGTTTCTCCACATCACATCTTTTTAAATCCATAGCATCCCTTGCTTCCAAGACAGTGAGATTGGACCACTTTTTTATTATCAGCTTAGAATAGAAAATATACCCAAATACAAGTAAATCATACTTTTCTTGTATTCAGAACCAAATTTATTTTTACAATAAATGCATTAATATTTTATTAAAATTTCAACCCCTATGGAATTAAGTCTTTAATTACTTTTACCTATCTTTCCCCAGTATTAATTATACAATGAGATAATTATATAAAGCAACTGGCTTAGTGTCAAGGTGGTTTTCTATTCTGCTAATGCATGTATTTTTTGAACCTTTAAAGGCTTAGGATTTTTTCCAGATAGCCATAGTTTTTAAAAATCACCACAGTATTTAGTCAATATTTTCTAAAACTCCATACTTTTCATACTGGAGAGTACATGCTGGGGCTGCATTGTACTTTCTGGTTGAAAGAACAGCAAAAGGAGAGAACTGCACATTTTTTCTGATATTCACTAGAAAAACCTTCAATCCCTGTAAAGCAAAAAACATACATGTTTACTCTGTGAGGCACAATAAAAATGAGAATACAGGACGCTTTCAGCAAATAGTGACTCATGCATTTAGTCTTTGTTCATTTTCTCTTATGGATGATATGAAATGCTACAAAATACTGGGTCACTGAATATAAAAAATGTAACTGCACACTAGTATTACAAAGACATGCTCTTTACAGACTCTTTTAATAATAGGACATAGCTAACCAGTTCAAAATATGAAATGCGGTCTACTGAATAAACCTAAAAATGATGTGTCTCAGTTTATATTTGTGGCTGTGCTTAAGAAATGTAATTAACTGGTGAAGAAACAACAGAAGAATCTATTTTTACAGGCTTTCTGAGAGAATTCAGTGCCCTGTACAAACATAGAAATTTTCAGCAGAATTCTCAGAGAAAGCCAGTGAAAATAGAATCCTCAGGAAAATATACAGTAATACATAAGCAGTCTGCTTTTTGTTTATTTTCCAAAGTGCAGACACTAAAAGAGAAAAAAATATCTACAATAATCAAGGTACTTGGTCATTAATTTAGAAGCATTATATTACAGAAAAAATATAAGATGACCAAAGAATTTAAAACCTCAAAAGGAGACTGAATCTTTTGAAAACTATTATCTTTATTCTTATGTGAATCATCAGATATTATGCAACAGCTCTGGATATTTGAAAGTGTGCTTAGTTCTTCCACCTGTGCATGCAATAAATATTTAATTTATCTACTCATCATTTAGTCACTGAGGATTAGGGAGATATATAAAAATTCCACAAGAAGGAGGTAGACTTTTTGGTAGCTTGAAGCCCTAGACTGAAGGCTAAAAGAAACCAATTCAAAATTTGTTTTTACAGATAGCTGTTGCAGTCATCACTTTCTCAGATAAGCTCCTTAGAGCATACACAGAGACTTTAATCAGTTTGCCTGTTTGTAGGAACAATCATGGGAAGAGAAAAAAAAAAAAAGAACAAAAGAGAGAATAGTTACTTACCTTACAGTAATTGGAGTTCAGTGAGATGTGTCGCTTTGATGCACAGACACCTCAGGCACCCAATATGTAACCTTAAGGCCATCAATATTTGTTTGGGCTGTACCTGACTGACCACACCCTACTCCCTACGAGGATTGAGAGGGCGATGTGTGGTCCTGCAGCTCGGGCCACTGCAGAATCCAGCTGGGAGATACCTCAGTGGTAAGGAGGAGGAAGCACCATGGCTCCACAGGCACAGGATGCCTCCGGGAACCACAGGTATTGACATCCGCTTCTTTGGCAAATGACAGGTCATCAGCAACTCATTTTTGCTGAATCACAAACAGTAACCTGATATGCAGAATCTAGATGCGCCAAGTCCATCTGAAAATGACTCATACAATTCTGCCGAAATGAGCAGCATACCTATAATGGAATACTTTATAAAGGAATACTATCCCACAAATGTTCATATTAACCCCAGAAAGAAGTGTTTTAAGAAAACCTACAATTCGGTTCAGAAAGTAAAGACTCAAGTTCCAGCATGTTCATATTCCTTTAAAATAATTCACTAAAATAGTACAAAACAAACAAACATTCAAAACCAAAAAACGCCAAACAAACAAACAAGAAATCCCGGCCCTCAAAATACCAAATCAGCCAATGATTCACAGTGTTTTATTCTAGGCAGAGTTCCTTCCCAAAGCAAAATAATTAAGAAGGGGGAAAACGTTGAATTCTGTAAGCTTGTTTAAAATTAACTACAGGTAAACATCACTGAAAGCTTATAACTCAGGGTTTTAGAGACCATAATCATAAATGTGATGAAAGGGTTAGTCACAAACAAAACCTTTCCTCTCAAATTCACTACATAAGTAAACTTGAACATAAAGCTGATGCTGTCAAAGATACATTAAATTTCAGTATTGCTAACAAAGAAAGAGTGATTTTTCTGGGTTCATTTTGCTCGTTGAGACTTATGGTGCATTAACCTTGTTATCCCTATCAGTTTAAAATAATTTAATTTCTATTTTACTATCAAATGACATGAGAAACACACAGGGATTATATTTTTTCTTTTACTTTGAGGTACCTATATAATGGTATTTTAGTAAATCAAGTTCATCCATTAAAAATGAATAAATACTACGGCTAACATTAACAAGGCTATATAAAGATAATATCAAGATAAAATTCATTCCATTCAATATATATATTTTTGTTGTGTTCAATAGCAATAAAATCTGATCTGTCACATAATGACTGCGTGTGCACATATTTGAAAACTCCAACCTGAAACAGCATTTATAGAAAAAATCAGAACTAGAAAACTAAGAAACACATGAACGCAAACCCCTATCATTCTGTACCTTAACATAAAAATGAAATCTAGTATATTTCACCCTGGAATTAACAGATTTTACTCCCTCTTACATACTACGGGGTGATACTGCTTTTAAAGATGGAAAAAAATACCCTGTGGTTAACTCCCTGTATACAATATGGGACAAGAACCTTTACTTCCAACATACACCTTAATGGGTGTACAATGACCTGTAAGTGCTCCCAGAGCATTTGAGTCCTCTGTGTATTTACATGGGGATATTCAAACACTCTAAGTCAGACCTGAGAATCTGCTCAGTGGAGAGGGAGGCAGAAGATTCTAATGGGCAATTCAGAACAGAAAACTAAGTTTAGTTTAGGTTCTCTGAATGATCCTCTTGAGACTCTTTCTATTGACTATAAAGAGAGCCAAGGGAGACAATCTTCAAGCTGAAGTTAACATTTATGACCCTGTTGCATGGTACCACATTGTGTAAAGTCTGAATGAACAATCACAGTTGTCATGGCTAAGAACTGATATCTACACCTCTTTTGGACGGCATTTTGGGAAAAAAAAATAATAATAATAGAAGAATCGTTCACTTACATAGGCAGTTTCCAAAACTTCTAAATGAAATTGAAACTTTTGCCTGATTCTGAACTTTACATGCTAAGATGTCCAAGCTAGAAATTATCATTATCACTGACTCAATTGTAAATCCAGAAGAAAAGCAACCTAAAAAGATTATCAATTATGTTTTCAATAGAACCAGTGCCCTTTTTGCATTAAGAAGAATGAATAATTTCATAAAACAAAGGGAACAAACAAACCACAGACCCAAGGGATTAGGTGATTTCACCTTGTTGGAAAAAATCAGTAGTTTAGGAACTCCAGAGCAAGCTCCTTAAGTCATCAGTCAGTCCTTTAAACTAACTAGAAAGAAATAGCACTTACAGGATCTAAGTTTAATCTCTTTCATGGAAAGAGGTGCATTTTTCCCTAGAACTGCTTATTTATATCCTTTTAGTCTAAAGAAAGACTAGGCAACTAAGATACAGACTTCTATGCTGTAGATTTATGAAGTCAAAAGAGATGAATCCAAACTGAAGCCAAAAACCAAACTCCCGCGCCCCCACCGCCCCC